>JALPQD010000157.1:3928190-4070690 GCA_023101885.1 Typhlomys cinereus | reverse complement strand
GCTGAATACTAGACTGGCCATTAATTAATGTTTATAGCCAGGGGTTGGTGACCCTCCTGATTGCATTACAGTAAGAAGCTCTGTGAAGAGAGTTTACTCTCTCATTCATACAAAGGCCAAATACTTTTAGAGCCCTTTCATAAATGAATTGCCTAAGGGCCAAATTCAGAGAGAAATCTAATATGGACACTAAATGACCATCTTGTTGTCTAAAAGCCTCTTTTCAAAATGGGCTTAATTCTTCTTTTAGCTCATGATCTGGTCTCCCATCACTAACAAGAATAAGTGTTATAGTGATGCAAGAAGAAAGAAAAGTGAAAGAGGAATTTGATTCGAAAAGGACATCACAATCTTAAATGCGGATTTAAAAAGTAAAACTGACATATTCTAGTATTTTCCCTATAAACATCCGAGATGTAGTTATTCGCTGCTTAGTACATTTTAAAAGACTCAGAAAATGAAAAACTTTGAAATGGTTTAGGGTAGAAGTGCTGGGAGGGCCTAGGAAAGGATGACCCCCCCTACAAGGCCTTCTGTTGCATGATTTCCTAGAGTACAGAGAATGAATCCTAAGGCATAGGATGTAGGCAGAGGCAGGAGGCACAGCTCTTGATTGGTGAAGGGTACAATGCTTTCTGTATACCAAGAAACAATCTAATTCAAAGTGAAGAGTTAACTTCAAAACTCTTCAGGGAAATTCAGTCCTTCTCATTGTTTCCTTATAAGATCTGTTTCGAGCATGTCCAGAGTTTGTCTTGCTTGTTGGTTTATGCTCACTGGATTTCATTCAGAAAGTTTGACATCAGAAGAGAAGAAGAAAGAGAGAAAATAACTCATCTAAAAAAAGCCACTTCCACCCTCCCCACCCCCATACATGTTATTTTCTCACCTTATTCTGGGTGCTGTCTGCACATGAAAAGAACACCTTTGAAAAATTACTAAAAACATCACTTCCTAAGGAAAAATTTTATATTAGCCATTAAAGAGTGGATGAGAGTGTCTTGGTTTGCTTTTTCCTTCCCAGATTCATTTATTTCATCTACATACACGGTTTCAAATGTGGACCAGAGACAGCTTATTAAAGGAAATGGGTTTTGGCTTATATGGGGGTAACAGGTACAATTACAGAACATCCATACAGTAAGGTCAGTTCTTAACAGGAATGTATATATGCACCCATACATCAGTAGATGATGCGCACATATAGTATGTACATGCAGTGTTGATTTGGGCAGATCCAAAGTACGGTGTGGATAGTTGAATGAGAAAGCAAAATCTGGAAACCACATGCATGGCCTGAACTGGCACAGGACAACTAGCCACAGTAATTTTCTCACATATGTATATGTGCATGTATGTGCATATGCGTGTGTGCGTGTGTGTGCATATGAGGGCATGTGTGTGTATGTGGTGTGAGTCGTGTTACCAGAGGCACATGTGTATGCGTGTCTATGTGTCTATAGAGACCCAAGGGTGACGGTGACATCTGGAATCATCCTCATTGCTTCGCTCTGCAGCTTCCCAGACTCCACTTTCTAAGACAGGAAGGGCAGCTCACCATCATTTTAATGGATCTGAGGACCCAAACTATGGTCCTTTGACTTGCAAGGCAAAGGCGTCAACCACTGCTCCATCTCCCAGCCCACTTTACTTTCTTTCGTCTTCTTCAAGCAGAATTCTCACCTCTCTCCATGTCAGGAGCGCTAATGCCTTGTTCCGTGGCACTCTGGTTCCAGCCTTGGCCTGGGACTGGCCTCCTAGGCTCAGTGTCCAGAACTGTTCTCTGGAAAGAGTAGAGCCAGTTGGGTTTCAAATCATCCTGAGATCTTGAAGTTTTCCTTTCCTTTCCCCTCTTTTCCTCTGTTTGTGTAGCACAAGGTAGCTCTATAAGATGCTTTCATTAAGTAACTAAAAACTGTTCACCGAGCAGAACCTTGCCGATTTAACGCTCTCCTGTCCTGATCATTTCTCTGCTGTTGTACTTCACCTAGAAACCAACAGATTTTTTTTTTATTATATGTGTTGGAAAAACAATACATTAACTGACAAAGAGCTTTGATTTGTTCCAGCCTTGTGGTTTCGACTTCCAAAGGAATAACAGAAATATTGGTGTTTATTTGTGTGGCAACCTTGTTTACCTCTCACAATGACTGCAAAAACACCTCCATTGCTCTGGAAGAATTTAGTCTTTCCCTTTCCCCAAGTTACCTGGATCCAGAGCACAGCATAGGGACTTTAGCCTTACTCTTTTCTTTAGTCTGGTGACACTTTTTAAAAGTCATGCATGTGCAGGGTCCTTGTAGAAAATAAAGATACAGTTTATGGCAATCTTGGTGATATATAAGCTTGACACCATGAATGTGTCATAGTCACATGCTGAGTAGTCACAGTTTGATCAGGAATAGTAAGACCATAGTTCTCTAAAGTGAATACCCTAAACAACACACAAGGGACCTTTTAAGTATTTGCAAAAATATAAAGGATCAGGTTTTAAATTGACCTCAAAATTAAACTTCACTAATAACTTGGTGATTTTTTTTCATGAAGTAAAATATATACAGCCCAATCATCATGACCATTTTAAAATATAAACCACAAGACAGTAAGAACATTCACAATGTTACCAAACCATGACAAATATCCATTTCCACAATTTTCCATAAATAATTTTTCATAAATAAATTTAGCTGTAAAATGTATTACTGATTCCAGCTACTGTGCATAAATAAAACCATATATGTTTGTATTTTCATGTCTAACTTACTTCACTTGGCATAATGTTTCCCAGGTTGATCCGTAATGCATGAGTAGCATAATATTTCATTGTAAGAACATTTGTTTATTCATTAGATAATTGAGAGACATTTGGGTTACTTCTTCTTTGGACTATTGTGAATAATGCTGTTATGAATGTTTGTGCTAAGACAACTGCTTGAATCCCTGGTTTCCATTCTTGTGAATACAGCCATAGAATAGAAATTTCAGGTCATGTGGTTATGTTATGTTTAATTATTAAGGTCTTACCATTGCTATCTTACATGCCCACTAGCAATACATGGATTCCAATTTCTCTATATTTTCTCTAAAAATGCATTCATTATTATCTGTTAATATTGTTTTTTTCAAATATTCTTGATTTTTACTTGGATTTTCCTAGGGATTTGTAATGCTGGGCATATTTTTATGTATCTATTGATCCTTCATGTATCTTCTACAGAGACAAGTCTTTTCAGAATGTTTGCTCATATTTTAAATGGGTTGTTTGACTTTTCATTATTGGGTTTTATGTTTTCTTTGAACACTAATCCTTTATCAGCTGTGTTATTTGTAAGTATTTTGTTCCATTCCATTGAGTCATTCATTTTTTCATCTTATTGATGGGCATTTTGTTGTACAAGAGCATTAACGTCCAGCAAAGTCCAGCTTATCTGTTTTTTTTTTCTCTTGATGTTGGTGTACTAGTTTCATTCAATGATGATGTACACCAATACATGCATTTTGTAGGTTTTGGAGCAGTAATCTTGTAGGAGGACAAAGCATTCAGTGTCATTGCAAATTGACATTCGTGGGTATATGTGATGGATTACTTCCATGAATTACAACAGTCCAATCCTTTAAGTGGATTTTTGTATCATATTACTTATAGCTTTTTTTACATTTTTGCATATTAATTAAGTTCATCTTCCCAGCTATGAAACAAACGATTAAGGACATACCTTGTACAGAATATTGAAAAGTAAGATAAGACTAACAATGTAAGTTAAAATAAGAATGATAGAATGTCAGAATCAACACTTTGACTTCTAGCAGGAAATCTATCAGTTATATCAGGAAAATCTGACAAGGAGTCAGTGAAAATTCACAAATGCCAATGCAAATGTTTTAAAATGTGGATTTAGCTGTAAAACAGTTAACAGCATGTCAAATGTGTTTTAGGATACTTGTCAATGATAATATCAAGATATGAAAAATATGTAAGATATAAAAATGTTTATGTTGTATTTGGAATAAAATGCACTTAAATACTGTATCAGTGGCATGTTTTTGAAGAATATTTATTTCTCATAGTACACAAATTAAGACTTTTAAGACCAACATTCATAAACAAAAAGGATATATGTTGGAATATATCCTTTAATATTTTTAAGATAGAGGTATTCCAAAAAGTTTAGAATTCTGTTTTCCACAAAAAAGTATGTTGATTTTCTTCATTGGTGTTCCAACTGATATTTTGTCCACATGCCAGCAAGGGCTCAGATATGTGCCAGTACAAACAACTCAGATGAAACTTGTGTTGTGCAGTAAGTGTGCAACACACAAAAAGCAAAGTGAAAGTTGAAAGGAGACCAGTTGGGAAGAAGAAGGTTTCAGTGGGAGAAGAAAAGGGGGATAGGATCAGGTAATAGGGAATGAAAATGACATCAATTGTATTCATGTATGAAGTTACAAGTATAAAAATATATAAAATAGCTAAACTCACAAACACATTTGCCTCTGGCATTGCCAGCTAGGAAACCAGCACATGATTACGCCTGGAAATTTTTTTCACTTTTCAAAAAAGTAACGTTGACTTGACTCCAGTCTGGAAAAAGTTCTCTGACATATCACTGAAAAGACAGCAAAAGATTAGCACATATGGTGTTACTTTTTATGTGAGAATTAGTGCACCCTTTAACCTCTGTAGCTATGTAGAGTTGAACAATCTTTGAAACAAAACAATTATTACTCCCTGAGTTTGGATGTCCTTAATATTAGCATTATAACCAGCACGGAGTCCAGTACAATTACTGAGCAGATTAATTCAAACTCAGGTAATAAAGGCATGTGAGTGACAAAAATATACCATGGATATATGTGATAAAAAATTGCTGTCTAAACATTTATCATTGTATTCATGGAATAGAGAAGCTCTTAGCACCTGACCTAGATGATTCTTTTGCTGATGCTAGAAGAAAATATCATAGCTGAGTTGACTGACAAAACCCATTCTGTGCCCAAGAAGTGTTAATAGAAAATTTCCTCAGTAGCACAACTATAGATAATCAACCCCATTAAGACTGAACTTCTCACTGTATTCTTTAAGGCAAGTCAGTTGTTACTCCAACTTGTAGATTTGCTAAGGTCCTTGTTTGCTCAGATATAGCTCCACTTCAGAGTGACCCTTATGCAGTTTTCAGTACTAAATGATATTTCTGGTGAAGAGTAACACAGGCAGGGATGGTATGTTAATCTGGTGTTTTTATCCCTCTTTTATGTAAGTATGAAAATTTTGTAACACATGAGGTTTCTTTGTTTTCACTGATCTTGACCTCAGAGCCATGGATATCCAACTGCCAATTAAACCTGCTATCAAAATAATCAGCTTCAAATCCAGAAAATTGTCTGGTCATGTATTTGGTGACTATCACTGTAAAATAATTTATAAGAAGTGTCAAATTTTATTTGGACTTTGAAAAGAAACACATGTACTTCTGTGAGACTCAAAGGACAATAGAATAAGGTTACATGTGCACACATCTACTTTTCACAGCCTGGAGTGTATTTGAAGTTGACTTTCAGCTTACAGTCGCTCTTCTCTGTACAATCTCCAAATTGAACCATCTACCCTGAGTCACCAAGCCAGAAGCTTTCTAATGTATCAGGTCCCACTCTAAATCCAAAGCATTGCTAGAGGAATTAGAGTTTGGATGTCCTTAATATTAGCATTATAACCAGCACGGAGTCCAGTACAATTACTGAGCAGATTAATTCAAACTCAGGTAATAAAGGCATGTGAGTGACAAAAATATACCATGGATATATGTGATAAAAAATTGCTGTCTAAACATTTATCATTGTATCCATGGAATAGAGAAGCTCTTAGCACCTGACCTAGATGATTCCTTTTGCAGTGGAGGGTGTTTTTTTTTAAATTTTTTTATTATTATTTATTCAATTGTGCATGTGTGCGTGTGTGTGTGTGTGTATATGTGTGTGTGTGTGTGTGTGTGTGTGTGTGTGTGTGTGTGTAGAACCACGGGCGAATTCGGGAACCACCATGGACGCCTCCACCTCCTCCTTGTTTACTCTGCCCCGGGATTCACAGGCTCCGCCCTACCAGGACCAGAAGCGCAGGCCGCCCGCACTTCTGCCTGGCGTCTATACGTGGGGTCTAGGATCCGAACTCAGGATCTTCCGCCTGCAAGGCAGAGGCTTAACCCCTGAGCCACCTCTCCAGCCCCGTGGACGGTGTTTAATACAGAGAATCACAACTCACCAGAATGTAGACAATAAGTTATTGTGGAATATTTAGTCCTAAACAAGACATCAACATCAACCCCACCCTGCTCTTGGAACATTTAAGAGAGGGCTATAAGAATGTAATAGGCCCAAAGAAGGGAGGATTGTGTCCAATCAGCATCCTTTGAACATGACTAGGTGGCTATACCCACCAAATGACTGAAGCCCTGTGTGTACTTCTATAAAAGCTGCATAGAATTTGGCCTATCAACATTTCACCATGAAAGGAGAAATATCTTAAGAGGTTTTACATCATGCAGAAAGACTATTTAGAGTTAATAGTACATGGGGTGTGGAGAGAGCTACTTTCCTCAATGATATGCCCACTGATACATCATCAATGTTGCAGCAAATATCCAGGGATTTGCCATTTAAGGCAACCCAGATGAAACTCAGTGGACCACACACAACCACACACAATAAAGATATGATATTAGGAGAATCTTCTAAGGAAAAAGAAGATGTGTAGTGGAAAAAGGGGGAAGGATGGGATTGGGTAATATAGAGTGAAAATAATGTAAATCCACTGTATGCATGTATGAAATGCTACAATTTAAATAAAACATTTACTGGTGCTTTATTTGCTTCTAAAAGATGTTTAGAGTCAGGGAGATGATGGCTCAGCAGTTAAAGATTTTTTTTTTTTTTTGCACAGGCCTGGTGACCCCAGATCCCTATTACAAAAGTGGAAGAGTAGAAGGAGAAAAACCACCGCCACAAAGGTATCCTCTACTATCCATATGCATGTACACCTGGAATGTACATGACTCTACCTTTCTGTCTCTCCATCTCTCTCTCTCTCTCTCTCTTGCAATAATCTCAATAATGAAAATATATAAAAAATAAAAGCAATGTCTCACTTCATACTCTAATCACTTAGATATTTCTGGAAAGAAAAAGGTAAACAGAAGGAATACACTGCTAAGAAACAAAACAACACTTAGAATCATATGCTTAGATATGATACAGATATTTAAAATAACAGAGACTAAGGAGTTATTGGCTTGAATGCAGGCATTGGCAAATGTTTTAGCTAGAGGTCAGAGAGTAAATTTTTCAATTATTCATTTAGTTTAATCCCGTGTTATAAACTTCAAGCTCTCAGACATGCTACGTAAGAGCTACAGGCCTAGTCCCAGATCAGAAGCATTTTAAGCTTTGTGGGCCATTTATGAGCTTTGTTACTAATTTCTCTTTTTTTAAGAAAGTATAAAGTAGTATTTTTTTCAAAAACATAAAAACTATTGTGATTTCATAATCTCTAAATAATAGGCTATGTTCACAGGTCTTAATTTAGTAACATGTACTGTGATGGAAAAGGTGTGTCATATGCCAGATTAAATGGGTAAGATCAACAGAGAAATAGATGGCAACAGAAGATACCAAACGGAGATTATAGAAAGTAGAAAAACAGTTATAGCAATGAGGAATGAAGAATGCCTAATATCCCATCATGACTACATGCAAAGATAGGAAAAGGATCAGTGCTCTAGAGACAGTTCAGTATAGAATTAACATATGCAAAATACATGGAAAAAGTGAAAATATCTAAATGGAATCTCCTTAGAGTGTTTAAAATGTATGAAATAACATCATTGTAACACAGATGCAGTTGAAAATAATAAGAGAGAGTGAGAGAGAAAGATAAAGAGAGATCAATGCAGCAGAAACAAAGAATGAATTTCTCTAATTTACTAAAAGATGTGAAACAGATGCCTATATTAATACAGCAGTACCAATATAACAATGAACCAAACCCACAGAGGGAAATAAACTAAAAAGCAAACCAAACATCTAACTACATTCAAACTTCTGCAACGGTGAAGCATTTTACTCAAAGAAGTCAGTAAATTTCAGGATGAGAATGCATCATTTACCAATGGAAAAGGACCAGAGGAGTTTGGAATACCCTATGACTGTATTAAGGCAAGTAGTAGCAATCTAAAGGAAAGGAACAGAAGAGAGTTTATTTCCCAGCTCCCAGAGCTGGGAAATAAATCTTACATGGTCATCAGCCAACAGGTTCAGGTTCCCATTGAGGAGCAGCGCTGAGACAGGACTCTGGCATCCCCTGGACAACAGTGTCCTGGATGGACGCTTTGTGTCTTTTTGACACACACCAGACTTCAGTGCTGGTTTCTTTGTAGTGCTAGGTCAGAACTAAGCCTATGCTGCTGTTCACAAGAATCTCTTTCTTGTGGTTCTTGCATAGAGCTGGTCCAGAAACTGGGCTGTTTCTAGTCTTCTCTCTGATGCTGCAGCTGGGTATCAGAATCCTGCATAGCAACGCCCTTAGTGATTGATGTTGCAGACCAGTCCAGATCAAGCACCGTCTGGTACCATATTCCTCTTTTGTGTTCATTTCCCTTTCACGTTCCCCATGGCCGCTACTCTAACCCCTCGGTATTACTCAATTTTATTACTGCACTATATCTATGTCACACTTACCTGATGATTACACTTCCTACTTCACATAAAACAGACTCTCTCTGCTCAGAGAATGTGTCATACGAATCGCATCTGTTATACACAAGGTTGAGCCTTTGTTCTTCTTACAAAGAGCACATTAATATTACCATTAACATCATTTTTGTGTAGACTTGGTCTTTCTTCCTTAAGAAGACATGAAGCCTTAGACAGGGTTCACACAGGTCTAAGGAACTGAGAAACCTCCTTTTCAAAATTATTTTCTGCTTCCTTTTGGAAACAAAATATACCAAAACAAAAGTTAATCCAAATCAAACTTTCTTCCTGACTGTTCTTTGAAGGAGAAATAATTTATGAAAAGAAAACCCTTGAATAGAACTCAGATTGCAGCATAAATAGCTGATCTGCACATGATCTGCAGGGTGCAGAGATTTGGATTGGGAAGGCCCCAATTGTGAGAAAAGAGGAAAGTGGGGGAGAGACCAGATGAAAATATTAAACATTTCAGCTTTATAGATAGGTCTTTCTGTAACTGCCCAGGGATCTTTGGAGGATGAAGAAAAAAGAACAAACCAAGACATTTGTCTTAAAAAAATAGCAAAACAACAACAACAACAACAACAACTAGAAACTTCCTTTCTTTCTCCCTCTCTTCCTTTTTTTTTTATTAAAAATTTAATTATACATTTTAAAATTTTTTACCAGTTCCCTCCCTCCCCCCTCCTCCCCCTCCCCTTCCCCCAGTGCCTCCCCCCCAATTCCCAGAGAGTCCTTTATTCTCTTCCTTTTTATTATTTCCTGAGGCAAAGGCTCGCTATGTTCCTAGGTTAACCTAATTCATGATTCTGCAGCAAGTGTTAAGGTTATAAGCGTGTACCTCATGCCTCATTTATCTTTTATGAATAAGGACTTCCTTCTCAATTAGTATCTATGCTGAGGTACTAACCATGATTTTGTCCTAGCAACAAGAGTAACCAAATTCATTCAGAATTCCTGGATTCCCAGAGGGGGCCCCAGATCCTGCATGGCAGTCTAGCCCACTGAAGGGCAGCACTACCTGGTCTCCAGTGGGAACTGCTCTGTCTTCAGAATTGATGAACTAATGAAGCACATTTGCTACAATTTCGAGTAAGGAAAACAAGTCCTATTAATCTGAACATTTGGCTTTTGGTTCAGTGAACTAGTGAAGCCCAGCAGAAGTTATTTTGTTCTGAGAATTAGATCCCAGTCTGATTTCTCATTCAGATCTTACCTTACACTGCTTTATTAAAAGCAGACTGCTGGACTATGAGTCTCTTGCACTCAGTCTCTCCGGGTTCTAAATGCTCTCATTTAATGCAATGCTTTCTCATTATTATAAAAATACTTCCTTGACAATCTAGCTGGAAAATGTATGGTAGGCGTGTGTTCACCCACAGAACAGCTTGGGTAGCTGTTTTCTCACTGAGGCAAACTCCTAGCTAATGTAAGATAGCAGATGCTTCATTCCTAACAATATCTAATGGTCATGGCATTTCTTCTTGCATTTAATTTTATGTAAATCCACTGGTTATTTGTAAGTTTATGTCTGGGTCGTTTGTTCCAATATTTATGGCCCTAATTAGAGAATAGATTAATACAAGGGTTCTAAAGCATGAATTGGTGATGTGGTTTTTTACAGGGGATAAATGCGAGGTGGGGAGATTTAGGGAGAGATGCTCCCCTGGTATTCACACCCCAGAAGCATCTGGCCTGCCTAGTGAGATTATTTCTTTTGGTCCTACTGCAGTTGTCCATGCATGCAGGCTACCTCAGAAAGAAGAATAAGGAGGGGAAAACCAGAACCTTGAAAGGAAGCAAAGGTTAATGACAGAAAAATGAGGCAAGAACCTAGTATAGCTACCATGTTAGAGGAGTATAGAAGTGAAAGAACTGGCTGAAACTCACACCTAAGCTCATTGTTCCACCATGGGTTTGAGTACACAACTTAGGCCTCATTATGATTAAAAACTAAGCAACTGAGCTCTGTAAAGAAGAAGCCAAAGGACAAAACCTGATACTAAATTGAGAAGGATTTGTTTCACATCATCCCAGCATATCTGCTTCTATTGCTACTATCCACCAAAGGAATTTCACATAGTCTAATTATTAAATATTTGTAACATATCCTACAAGGTAAAATAAGTCTTCAGAATGCAGTAGCACAAATTTGGTTCATGGGAAAACTACAGACAATGATTATACTCCGTAGACTTGAGGTAACCTTTAAAACAAAACAAAAGATTCTGTATGTCACAGTGGGAAAATTCCACAGGATGTTGGAACCACTTCCTTAATCCTTCATCCAGGTTGACGTATCTTCCTACCAGCTCATCATCCTGATGTGCTAGTCATTATGACAAAATACATAAATGGTTAGCCTGAAGAAGAAAGAGATTTCTTTGCCTCATGCTTTTGTCCTATCCTCTATCAATGACTCTCTTGCTTTGTCACTGTGGGTAAGCAAAATGTCACAGTGGGATAACACGGTCTCACAAAATTCAGCTCATGGCTAGAGAGTGACAGGGAAAGCAAGGGACCTCTTTTTTCCACCATACACTTCCTCTCAGCAACGTCTCTCTGAAGACTGTCTTTAACACATGAACTTTTGGGGGACATGTGACCTCTGAACTATACCCTTGGGGCACATTTGCCATGTACTATTCACTTAATTAGTCAGAAATGTTACTGAGCTTTTATCTATGGCAGGAATTGTCACAGGCAATGAGGACATAGATATGACCAAGATGCATAATGCCTGGGTCCCACAGAGCCTGTATTACTGAAGAGAATTATAATCAACAAAAATATAAGCTAACAGATGAACAAGAATCAACTGTAAAATGACGAGGCTACATAATTTCTCAAACAATTCTCTTGTAGCCACAAATATATCTGCATAGGCAAATCGATGTGAAGAGAGCTCTCTAGCACTTTCATAACTGAAATAGCCTCAGCGGTTTTGTGATTTTCATTGAGGAGTTGGGCTTTGAGGCAATGAATGCTTGTGCTTGAGTCCTGTCTCTTCTGTGTGGTAAGCAGTGTGAACTTAAGCATGTTTTTAAGTTCTTTGAGACTTACTTTCCTAGGTTGCAAAATGGCGAGGCTTTCTTAAATAATAAAATAACATAGAACATGTAGGATATATCGGGCATATTACTTTTTATGATGGGAATGAGAAATATCTCCTATTCACTCATATTAGAAAGGTGCAACTTATCTTGACAAGTAAGTATAAAGAGTTTAGAAACAGAGTAGGTAATTTGATCTATGTTCCTTTGCAGAATGATTTTATTAAAATACATATAGTTCTTTCAAGAGCATTGTTGGCTTCCAATATAAAGACAGTTCCATTAAATCCTTCACATGATGAAATGAGTATTTGCTAAGTTCCTTTTGAGCTTCCAGTACTGTTTTACAACAGGCTCCGTCTACAGGTGTTTTTTGGAGGTGGAGAACTGAGCACC
Source organism: Typhlomys cinereus (assembly GCA_023101885.1). Classification (NCBI taxonomy): domain Eukaryota; kingdom Metazoa; phylum Chordata; class Mammalia; order Rodentia; family Platacanthomyidae; genus Typhlomys; species Typhlomys cinereus. The sequence goes on along the minus strand of JALPQD010000157.1, from coordinate 4,058,499 downwards.
CCGCAGGTTAAGGAGCAAACTGTGAGTTTAATGTAGAGCTTTTTTATCTTTGGGCTCTGAACTCAGCGTTCCTTAGGCAGGTAGAGGTTTAGCATTTGAAAAGGAAAAGAATCAGGTTTCTTGGCACTCTGTGGCTTGAAAGATTTATCAAAATAAATTGTGGGAACTGGGGCCTACAGGGGTGTTTGGAGACTAGAAGAATGTGGTGCATCTGGTGAGGGGCCAAGTAGGCTGTGATTGTACCCAGGGGAATTGACTTTCTGGCTGTCTATTAGTAACAGGAGCCTGGCATCTGGCTCCATTCCAGATGCTGCACTGAAGTCTGAGTAGAATACAAAGAACGTGCCAGGGTGTTTCAGATTCAGTGTTGCTTATCAGAGGCATAGTGGTGAGCAATGATAATTATATTAGTATATTTATAGATGTATGCTTCATAGTTACATAACTTATCAAACTAAGTAACATTATAAAAACTATAATTTCCATGCTTACAAACCTCATTTTGCCACTATTTTGCTGTCATTTATTGGGAACTTTATGCTTTTACTACTTTGAAACTCTCACCCAAATATTTTGATACATTTGCTATGATTGCATCATGTCATAGAAAAAGATGTAGAAATAGAACAGGGAAGTAATTTCCATGGAGTCACCAGGCAAGCAGTGGTGCTGATGCGAATCCTGGTGGTAAATCTCTGAGGTCGCACTCCATTGTCGCATTCAGAGAAATATGCATCCAGCTGCAGTTTCCATAGTAGACTGATGTATCTTTGGATCCTTTGATTGGAACCATTAATGGTATTGTCAGTTGTGATCAAAAACGCTCCCTCAGAAAGAAATTCAGAAAACACACTTGCATCCTAGCTGCTGCATCTTTATTAGGTGAAGCTCTGCTTCTATTAACAGATGCAGGAAACCAGTTGAGGGAAGGAAGAAGCATTTGTGACTTGGAGAGGGAAACTATCACTGACTTTGAGAAAATTATTTATGAAATATTATGAAATTTGTGAGATTATGAGAAAGAGAAAGAGAGAGAGAGAGAGAGAGAGAGAGAGAGAGAGAGAGAGAGAGAGAGAAATGGGCTTGTGTGGAGGTCAGAAGATAACTTTCCAGAAGAGAAGGTGGTTCTCTCTCCACTGCATGGGCTTTGGGAAACTATGTTTTCCCTGTGTGTTCACATGCATTTCCATGTGCTCCATCATCTTGCCAGCCCTATCATTGGCCTTTTGAACTCACAGTTGTTGCACTTCTCTTTTTCTGATATCTTTTATTTCAGGCTTTCTCGAAGGAAATAACCCTATGACTTATTTTTATGTTCCTGAACTCAAAGACCAGATGGATTTTAACACAACCTTCTTTGTCTTTGTGTTATTTCTCAGTCAGTGTTTGAGGTCAAGTCTGAAGACATCGTGAGCTGACTTGGCAACTTCTGATTTGTTTACAGAAGTTATTTTCATCCAAAAGGAGATGGTGACTTCTGGAAAAACTAAGACACCTTGAAGGACTCATTTAGAACAGAACTTTCTCCTGAAGTCACATGCCATGATGGGATTGTGAGAAACTCACAGTGCTAGTTACTGATTGGGCAGGCACTTTCAGAGTTGTCACCAGAGACAACAAAGGCTTAGTGCTGTTCTTTCAAAAGCAAAAACAGTGTGGAACTTCTTTTGGCCATGAGTATATGCATCCTTCATACATCCACTACCTTTTTAAGTCCTTCTGAGTGTTTAAATGCATTCCACAGATCTTACAAATCAGCAACTCTTATTGGGAATCAGATCCCAAATCTCCTCATTGGCCCAATACTTTGGAGTAATCAAGTCATCTCAGGACATTCCCTCCTGCTCATACACAGTGCATGTAGTCTGCATGTAATCCTTTGTTTGGAAGTTATGCTAATCCAAAAAAATGAAAGGCTTTGGGAGAGACCTTCCTATGCTACCATCAAATTCTGAAGTCTACGTTTACTTTCTTTCAAAACGGTGAACTTTCTTGTTTTTCCTCATCATGACCTTGTTTCATGGCAAATTTGGCTTTTACAAAATTCAGAGGGCTGATACTAGAACAGAGACAAGATAAAGATCCTTGAGGACTAATCACTGATACTGGCAAGGGTAGACACCAGAGCTTCTACACACTGCTGTTTATGACCCAACAATCTACTGCTACCTTATCATCCCAGAAATCGTGTGTGTGTGTGTGTGTGTGTGTGTGTGTGTGTGTGTGTGTGTGTGTCTGTCTGTCTGTCTGTCTGTCTGTCTGTCTGTCTCTGTCTGTGTTTGCATCTGCATCTGCATAGGTGTCTGTCTGTAAGTTTCAGGCCTTGAGATTTCTGGATTTCTAACTTTGGATCCTATATTCCCTGCAGAGGTTCTATTACTTGAATTGCTGCAGTGTGTGGATTGCTGTGCTATGTGATTTTCAGTTTCTCTACTTTCAATAAAAGTATGTTTGGAAAAGTCATAGGTTTCAAGGCAAGGGCACGTACGTATCTCTAGCTAGGAAGGCAGTAATCCAAACTGCTTTGTAAGTATCTGTTGTTATATCCATAGATTGGAAAAGCACTCAACCTAGAAGCCTTCTTCTACAGCAGATGGAGTTTACTGCTGAAAAGCACAACTTGCCGAAATGCAGAAAATAAGTGTCTGTGAACTGTTTGTCCCTAAACAGGACATATATGCCTCAACCCCCCCCCCAGGCTCATAGAAAAGGGGGCATTAAGATTGTAAGAGCCTGAAATGAGACAGTGATGGTCCAGACATTATTTCCTGGACATGACAGAGTCGTGATGCACAAGATTTCATGGCAAATATGTATACTTACACAAGAATTGCCTGAGATCTGTCTCAACCTCTCACCATGAAAGCAGAAAGATCTCAAGAAAATCTACACTTCTCTGAGAGACTGATGAGGACTAATGCTGATGGGGGTGAAAAAGAGGATGCTTTCTTCAAGTTATTGTCTGATACTTGCTGGAGCGTGAAGCATGTCAGGCATATGTCATCAATGACAAACTAGATGAAACACAGTGGGCTGCCCGAGTGAAAGACTTGAAAATAGGTGGGACACTGGAAGGGGAGATAAGGGATTACAAGGGGAAAGGGAGCAAAGATGGAACTTGGGACTAAGAGGTGAAAATTGAAAATTTATGAATTTACCATATTCATGTATATAAAATTAAAAAAGTGAACTATGTTGAGCACTGTGGCTGCAATTTGTCTGCCTTACTCTTTACATCGGCAGATGATACAATGACGGTAGCATCAGTTGAATCAATGCAATCAATGCATTCATTTAGAAAATATCGTGTGTATTTACTGTCATGAGTACTATGCTCACAGATGCTGTAATGAGTAAAATCTACTAATTCTGCCCATATAACTTATCATGTAGTCATGGAGATATACCATCAAGTCCATAAGCTATGGCACAAGTCACAATATGTTTTCTTCCAAAATTTAAATTTGATCTGGAGATTCAATTTATTGTCATTATTCTCAAAGGGAAGGATTAAGAACATGAGGAAAAGAAATATTTTTCCATTCCATTGTAAGTTCCTGAATGGAAGCTTATAACAAATATATTAATGAGAGAACACTGTACAAATTCATTTGATACAATTTTTCTGTAACACAGCAGCCTTTGGAGACAAAGAACCAAAGAAACAAGTAATGCTGCTTGTTTTTGTGGTTAGAGTTGAAGGAGTGGACAGTCATGAACAAATATGTTTAGAGTGCCAAGGGGAGGGGCTAATGGTAAAATGTGAAAGTTGTTTAAAGAGAAGAGTACTGCAACTCTTGTGAAGCCCAAGAATGGAGCCCACCCCGGGAGAGTACCACTTCAGTCCCCAACACTAAAGAAAACCTGCTGGATTATTCATGCCAGCTCTGTGTTGCTAATTCTTTCCTCCAGCTAGAGGGTGGATACTTTCAGAGTAAATGATTTATGTCTCACATCAGAGGAAGTTTAGAGAATATTTTTGTGGACTGCTTCAGGAGAAGTATTGGGATAAGGTCAGAGATCTTCTTTTGCTATTTTCTTAAGTGGTAAGGTGACATACTTCAGGAGTAGTGTGCTGTGTACCCTTTGAAGGGACATAGACTAGTGAAAATATAACAGATGTGGTGACACTGAGGAGAATGAGACAGTAGGATTGTCTTAAGTTCAAGATCAGCCTGGGTTACACAGCAAGAGCTTGCATCAAAAAAAAAAAAAAAAGAAAAAAGTTGGAGATATAGAATGCAGACTTCAGTTAATGACTTAAAAGGGAATACCAGAAAGTAGGGAGTTTCATGTGATTGGCAGGAATCAAATGAAGATCTGTCACTTATGAGATTTCTAATGGTATAATTCACTGGGGATGATATTTGTGAACTTCCCACCTGGAAATATAGTAGTTCTGAGACAAGGGTTTCCATTCAGTAGTTTCTGGTTTCCTGGGAACATCAATACCTGGAATTTTAACATCTTTGCTGACATCTCTTTTGCAGGAATTAAAGGCAATAAAATAGGCATGAAGACCTCTGACATGTGGCATGCTTCATAATGCCTCATGTTTTAGCAGTAAAATCTAGTTTACTAAAAGTGATTTCCTCCTATGGAAGACAAACCAAAGCATTCATTATAAGAAAAAGGAAGTAAAATCATTATTCTGAAATTTTCTAATGTGCTAGTGTTTTCAAATTTTTTTCTCTCATTATTTCCTCAAATAGTCCCTTTTCCTTCAAATTTAATAAATAAAACGTCCTCATTTCTTTGAAATGGTTTCTCCTCATTCTAGGTACAGCAGTAACAAACACAAAACCACAGTGTGCACATCAATAAAGTGCACATCAATAAAGCTTTCTGATGTTCATGTACATATCAAATGTTCATCAAATGTTTGGAATTTACAAAAATATCTTTCCCACCATTGAGAACAATTACCACAAATTCTTGTGTGAAAGTCCTTCTCTTACTGATAAGTAGTCTTGTTTTTTAACCAGGGTCTCAATCCCACAGAGCAGCTGAGGTACATATATTTGCTATGTGTTCCAGGAACAGCTCAAAATTTCTGAAGGCCTAATGGGCTTTTGTCAGTGATTCATTATCATGTTCACAAAACAAGCAATACTTTGGGTTTTGAGAAGATAGCTTGACTTGAGTGAGGAAACAGCATATTACAAATAATGTATGGGTAATGCTGGGTGATTCCAGTTATTTTCTGTATGTGGATTAAAATAAAGGGAATTCATTATAAAACCAAGTAGATAGACAGGGCCCCTTTAGTTTCATTGGCATGGGTCAAAAATATCTCTCTCTGTCCCTGTTTCTATATCTCTCTCACTCTCTTTCTCTCTCCTGTCCTCCCATTTTGAGAGTTACTATCATCTCTCAGAAAGTTAGAGAATCCGTCACCTGCTTTATTTTCTGTGGGCGGATTTTCAGGAGAGAGAGTGAATTTTGTATTGATGAGTTGGTGCCTGGTGCTGCAATGCATTCCAAGTCAACGATTTCTCATAAATCTTACTTTCAATTAAACAAGATCATGAGAATCACAAACTTTTCTCTTTTCATTATATTTGCGCATTTTATTTCTGCTAATAACAAAACGCTTTCTCTTTTTTTCCTCAGTAGCTTCTCTCTCCTAATAACTGTTTTTTCTATGCTATATCTTCTAATTATTGATAATTGTGGAAGGAGTGATCCCAATCGATATTAATTGAACCACTGTTAGAGGCCTTGCATTGCCTTAGTCACTATTATCTAAATTTGAGAAAAGCCAGGCACTCTTTAACAGCAGAAAGGAATATTCTGGAAGCTAATCATCTCAAACAACCCATAAAGAAAGGGGCTGTTGGCTCCTAACAGCTTTCTGACAGTCGGGTAATGCAATGTGTTTGCTCAAAAGTATCTACACAGAGGGGCTGTTTCTTTGAGCACAACTAAGAGAACTTTCCCTTGTGTGTCTGAGTTTTACTTCTTTTGTTGCTTATGCTTCCAGTTTGGGGCATCATCAGCTTTTGATAGAAGTCAGAGAAGCACTTGAGCTTGGTTGATTTTTCAATTTAAAAGTATCAATTTACGCTCTTAAGGCAAATGTTAGGTGGCCTTCATTAGTCACATAATTTTCATAATGTCTTGTGAGTCATTCACAGATCATTTCTGAATTGTTTGCAAAAAAAAAAAAAACTTTTTGGAAGAAATATGTAGTGTAAAAAGCAACTTTTAACTTCCGTGTGTTGATCATGCTGTCATGCAAGTAGGTGGCACTCTGATGCAGCAAGATCAGAAAACATTCCCCTTTTTATGTACTTGGAAGAGTGGCCTTGCTCTGAAAAGGAATTTTCATGGAGTTGAGGAGACCACATTAAAAGCCTTTTCAATGGATGAAAATTTATATAGTATCTTTCTTAGTTTTTATATAGAAAATTCAGTTTCTGTCCTTAATATCCTTGAAAAATCTCTTTGCAGAGAGCAATTCAAATGAAAAATTATGTCCGATCAGGGACTTTTGAAGAAGCTCCGGCTCCTAGAGAGTATGTTAGTATCATTCCACGGCCCCACAGCTGCTGACCAACTGTTTCTTAATTAACCCATGAATATCACAAGGTTTTAGGGGGAATGGAAAGTTTTGTACTCACATATGTATCCTGGTTAATTGATGCTTTCAGATCTCCAAGAAACTACTTTTTCCTCTTGGTGAGTTGTTTTCTTTTCTTGCCAAGTGTCTTAGGAGTTCTTTAGACACTACGGAGTTCTAACCATAATGGCCCATCATCAATAAATTGGTGATGTAACAAATTTCTTCCCATAAGTTGGCATGGCATTAAGAAGAGATTCCTGGAGGGAATGAGCTTTGGACAATCATTAATTCAGCTGTTCTTAAGCAGAAGCACAACCACATTTTGCACTCTGTTACTGTCTTAATTTCTTTTCTGATGCTGTGCTAGAACATCCTGATGAATCAATTTAAGGGTTTATTTTAACTCACAATTTGAGGGTATGGTTCATTAATAGATCGGGAATCAGACATCAAGAGCAGAGATCCTACCTGATAGATCTGAGATCAGAAACAGATCTCCACTGGAGCCCCCAGCAAGAATGTTAATAAGATCTGATAAGGAAAAGAGACAACTGGACAGACTCCTAGTTATTCTGGGATGGAAGAGAATGAATCAAACCTAAATTCTTTTTCCCTGAACTCCAATTGTTAAAAGCTTGCATCCCTGACTCCAAGTCAGCAGTAATTTTCATCTCGAGAGGAAATGCTGCTACCTCCTGGAGTTTTGGAGGAACTTTTCAAATAAATTTCAGCCTTTGTGGATGCAGTTTGGATTGTATTCTATCTTCCTTCACCACCTTTCTTTCTTTCCTTCTTTCTTTCCTTCTTTCTTTCCTTCTTTCTTTCCTTCTTTCTTTCCTTCTTTCTTTCTTCTTTCTTTCTTTCTTTCTTCTTCTTTCTTTCTTTCTTTCTTTCTTTCTTTCTTTCTTTCTTTCCTTCTTTCTTTCCTTCTTTCTTTCTTTCTTTCTTTCCTTATTCTCTTCCTCCCTCCCTTCCTCCTTCCTTCTTTCCTTCCTTCCTTCCTTCCTCCTCCTCCTCCCTCTTCTTTTCTAATAGTCATCATTGCAGGAAAGTCAAGTTGGCAGCAGTTTGAAACAGCTGGTCACATGGCATCTACTTCCATAGAAAACAAGACAAATGAATGCATGTTCATGCTCATCTGTCCAGAGGATAGTCTTCCTCCACAATAAAAATAAATTTTCATCAATGTAGATAGTCAAGATAGTCTGGCAGAGACATTGGCAGAGACTAAGCTTGATCTGTATAATCCTTAGAGTGTTCGTTTTCTAGCAGTCAGGCTGATAAATGACACTAACCATCATAGTCACCTATTTAATGTATGGTGATATTTTGGTCATGTCTCTGGTAAAGGGCTGAAGATGAGAGTGGGCCCACATTTTGTCATTCATTGCCCAAGGGCAGGAATCAAAAAGGAATATCTTTTCTTCATCCATTGTTAGACTCATGGTTGACATTTCTATGAAAAAGACAAAAGAACAAGAGAAAAGCCCAGTAAACATATTTAGTTAGGTTTATAGGACTGGAAAGTCTACCAAAATGAAGATCTAAAGAAACAGAGCAACCTGTATTTATGCCAAGGTTCAAGGAAGAGAGGACACTGTATACAGATATGATTGGACAGAAGAACACGTGATCTTCTGGTACGGAATTGGAAAAATTGGTCTGTTGGTTTAGATTCTTCTTGGCATGGCTTTGTCTTCATTTCTTTCCTCCATCATCCATGAGTGTCTTGAACAAAGACTTGCTGCTGCACTTTTCACAATTTCAAGATGCCAGATTTGGAGGTGCTATCCTGAGCCCTAACAGAAGCGAGAACTCTTCATGAGAGGGTTAAATCACAGATTATCTTTCTCTACTTACCATTGTGTGAGAATGAGTGAGCTGCCAGAGGAGCAATTCAGAGCAGTAAGGTTTGTGATTCCAGTATGTCACAGAAGACTTTCAGAGTATGCAAGTTGAAGAGTCGGTGATTGAGTATCTTCTTGATATTCATACCCCACAAGACTTCTTACCCCTCATTCATACCTTCTTTGTGAATGTGTGTGTGTGTGTGTGTGTGTGTGTGTGTGTATAGAAGAGGACACTGTGTGTGTCTATGGAGGCTAAAGGGAGACTTTGGGAATCATGTGATTGGTCTACCTCCTTATTGCTTCACTCTAGGATTTCCCAGATTCTATCTTCTAAGGCTGAAAATGCAGGCTGCTGCTGTTTTTAATGTTGGATTTAGAACCTGAGCTCAGGCCCTTCTGCTTGCAAGCCAAAGGCTTAACCTGTAAGCCATCTATCCAGCCCCCTTATTTTTATATAGTTACTTGGTTGTTAATGCCATTTAGTTTTTCATTGTAATTATTAATATTGTCAGTATTTTCCATTGAAGGATTTAACAAACTAGTGGCTTAAAATAAAATATTTATAATTAGAATAAAATTATTCTTGTAAGTTAGGCCAATTGGGCTCCATATAGTTCTTAGATTCATGACAAGAGAATAATATGGCAGGCATTTACTCTAATAAAATTCAGCATAAATTCCTATATACAGGATTCTTTCAAAAGAAAACCAGGGACTACAGAGTACAGAGGAGTCCCCTTGACTCTATTATAAATGTCTGACCATATATCATTAACAGTAACAGGATGTTGGTTGGGGCCCATGTGGAAGAAATTTATGCTATAAATATTTCATGTAATATTGTGACTGCTGAAGTTACAGGCAATGAATCAATCATAGGTATACACAGTGTTATTGCTCAGGAGGTTGCTCATATTTCTAATTTATGAGGTAATATTTATCTCTTCTCTATATAGCAGGGAATAGTAGCTCTTGGAACAGAAACACAAATAAACAAGCTTACCATGTCACGTGGTATCTCCTGTTTCAGCGTTGGTTGGGCAAATGGGAGGAATCCAGTTTAACTGAAATTATGCTCCAATGCATAGACCCATAAATATCACTACAAGAGAATCCTCCTGTTTGAAGGCAGCATCAGCGGGCCATGATGATGTTTTTCATCCAACCAACAACTGCAGAGCCCAGGACCATAAGACAAAGTCTTTCATCTTGCCTTAGAGAAAGGCACAAACTCCTGACTCAGCGGAAGAACAGCTTGTTTCCAGATGTGAACAGACCAAATAGTGATGCCTGAGGGTCATCTGTTTTAGAGGTCTATCTAATGAGGGCCTCTGAGCATAGCTCAGATGGAGTAGGTTTTATCTAAATACAATATAATGCAGCAAAGAAAACCTTTTTTTGTAGAGTCCCTGCAGAATAATCCAAACAGTCATGATTTGGGAAACTAGAATCACATAGAAAGAGAAAGAACCCCACAGACCTTCATCCTTCAGCTGGGAAGAAAACAGGAAGAACCACAGTGAAAAGATATGCAAATGCTGGAATTTAGAGACTAAGGTAATTTAGTGAAAGCCAGTGTGACAAAGACACCATTGTCCTGTGTACAGGTTTTCCTGAGGCAGTAGTATGTACTGTATGTACTGGGTAAAACACAACCTGGCAGATTATGGTAGCTAAGAGGTAGAATAAAAATGAAGTTGAAAGTGCTTTGATAATCTAGTGGTACTGGGGGAAAATTACATTGCAGGCTTTCCAAGACAGATCCTTTATAAATACCCTGGGCACTCATTTGAAACTCTTGCAAAGGCAAGCTCCAGGAGAAAAGGTGAGACATGGAAAAATAAGTAACGTTTCCCGACTCTTTTTACTAGTCCAATTGACTAGTAATAAATTGAAATTGTAACTAAGAAAAAAAATTACAAAACATGTAGCTTAAGTAAAACTTAAAACCCAATTTCTTATGTAAATATACCAAAAGTTTTTAAAAAACTATTAGCAAACCAAATAGATCATAACCAAATTTTAGAAATACTTGATTTAATACTTAAAATTCAATTGTCATAATATGCAAAAAAGGAATATGAAAAAAGCAACAAATCTCAATAGATTCAGAAAGTACATTTTCTAAATTCCAATACTTATGTAAGCAAAAATATTTTAGGATTTCAAAATATTTTCATACTATTTATGGAAGTCTCTAAAAACTATAGCTAACCTGAAATGGGAAAATAATAAGTACCTTGTTCCCTGAAGACGAGAATAACAAAAAGGTATTCAGAACCACCATTTCTACTCAATATGTGTATGACTTAGTCAATATATAGATTAAAAAAAAGAAGAGAATTTCAAAAATTTAAAGATGTTGCAAATCAGGGATGATGAAATCATGTGCACAGAAAATCCAAAATCAACAAATAATTATATTTGATAACTTATCGAATCACTGCATACAAGTTAAATATATAAAATCCATACTATATTTAAATAATAATAACAACAAGCATGTGCGCAAATGCATTTTCATAAAATGACACTGTACTGGCATCCAAATCAATCAATGGCCAGGAATGAATTTCTAAACATCAAAAAGCTATGAATAGCAAATTTCGAAACATTATTGAACAAAACAGTGTCTACAGAAACAAATCTACAAATATTTGAGCATGTGACATTCTGCAAAGATACAATTTTGAGGCATTTCTGAAAAAGGTATTTTGTGTGTGTGTGTGTGTGTGTGTGTGTGTGTGTGTGTGTGTGTGTATTAGAGGGCACTGTGTACACCTGTGGAGAACCAAGGATGGCTTTGGGAATATCACCCTAGATTGCATCTATCTCCTGTTTGCTTCTGCTCTGGAGTTTCCCAGACTCCACCTTCCAGGGCTGAAGTACAGGCCATTACCATTTCTGCCCTTCATTTTTATTTGAGATTTGGGATCTGAACTCAGGATGCTTTACTTTGGAGGCAGGGGTTTAACTCTTGAGCCATCGGTCTGGTCCTGAGACAAGATAAAAAATCACTGACTAAACTGTTTAGTGCCATATAGAAAAATAAGCAAAACGTGATCCTTATATTTTATAATATAAAAATTAATTCTATTAATTTTAAAATTTCATTTAATTAATTAAATAACTGAGGAATGGTTAAATGTAATATGTTTGATTTGATGTGAAAGCTAGAACAATTATTCTTTTAAAAATCAACATAGGACAAGATTCCTACAATGTTGGGATAAGTAAACAATTTTTAAAAAGGTTAGAAAGAGAAAGATTGATAAGCTATTTTCTTTAGTAAAAAAGCTAAGAACTTCTCCACAATATACAATGAAAAGAGTTAAAATAAAGCCAGAGAATGTGAAGATATTTGAAGTGGTTACGTGATTCAGAAAGAACTTGCAATAAGAAATATTCATGAAATAAAATAAAAACATAACTCAATTAAAATGAGCAAAAAATAGTTGACTAGGTATTTAAAAAGAACATACGCAAATGATAATTACTATATGGAAAGCTACTTGACCTCATTAGTTAGCAGAGACATGCATATTATGTTCACAATGCTATAGCCCCACAACACATCAGAATAACTAAAATTAAAATAATAGAACAATTTCAAATTGACATCAGTTAGTGGGAAGTTGTGGAACACTGAATAATACTTCACAACAGAGAGGGTTTAAATTAGAATCAGCACTTTGGAAAACTGAAATAACTACTAGAGCTAAACATACACGTCTCATGACATAGAAACTCAAGTATTAGGTTGAAAGTCAATAGAAATGAATTAAAGAACTCCTGAAAGGTGTTTATGTTGGAGTATGTTTTAGAGTTCCATATTCAAAGGAATTCATTAAAACTCAAAAGGCAAATAAATTGCAATAAAGCTTATAACGGGATATTGTAATACAATGAAAAATCAAATGATGGAATAAGTAAAATGTGGAGAAATATCACAGATAATAAAGGCCTGGAGAGGTGGCTCAGGGGTTAAGCCTCCGCCTTGCAGGTGGAAGGTCCTGAGTTTGGATCCCAGATCCCACGTATAGACGCCAGGCGGAAGCGGGGGCGGCCTGCGCTTCTGGTCCTGGTAGGGTGGAGCCTGTGAATCCCGGGGCAGAAGGAGGTGGAGGCGTCCATGGTGGTTCGCGAATTCGTCCGTGGTTCTACACACACACATACACACATGCGCACATACATACACACACATGCACAATTGAATAAATAATAATAATAATAATAATAATAATAAATTAAAAAAATAAAATAAAAAAATGTGAATAAAAGCAGATATTAAGAAATAGATGATAGAGTATGATTGCAGTTTCATGAAGTTCAAATTGCCAATAATCTATGGTTATGAGAGTTATGAGAGTAGAAGAGCAGCCATATTGTGAAGAGTAATGACTAAGGATGGTTGAAAGGGGACGAGAGAAAGGTTTTGGGTGCTGTTAGCACTCTGTTTTATTGTGGAACTGGTAGGTGGCTCAGTGAATAAACCACATGCAGAGCAAGTACGAGGATGTGAGTTTACATACGTAGAACTATATGGGCCTGGCAGTCTGCTTGTAATTTTAACCTCAGAATATGGCAACAGAACAAGTTTGCCTGTGAGACCAGCCATATACTGGGTTTTAATGAAAGTCTTTGCTTCAATGATTATAGCAGAAGATGGATCAAGGATGTTTTCTGACTTCAACTTTGCATCTCCATGTGCATATACATATAAATACATGCACTGTGGCACATATGGTAAGTATGCATGCATACAACACATGAAAATGAGAAATATATATATAAAATACAAAGTCCTGTTTTTACACTACTTTCACAAATAATCATTGACAATGATTTGCCATAGCTATCCATGTCAATATTTTCCTTATTAGCATTATGTATGTTGCAAGCATAGAAAAATTTCAACAAAGATAAATATCAGCTCTCATACATCTGAACATGCATTTCTGTTACTTTTTAATTATAAGCTTATATTTTCCTTTATCTCCTTAAGTACTTCCTTAAAGGTACTGAGAACAACTGGAGACACCACAGTTTCTATTCTTAAGAATTTTTGTGGTATGTCCACCATTATGAATTTAGTCAATTTTATTTTAATCTGTTTTGTTTTAGTTTGCCAATCTGGGTTAAAGCGTGCCATAATATCCAGTAACAGCATAATATTGCTGACTAATTCTTGCTTGTTATAGTTTGAATTTCCCTTTTATCCATACTTTTTGTGCAACTCCCATAAAAATAACAGTGTGTGAATAAAAGTTATATGTCCATAAAGTTATGAAGAAAGATATATCAGAAACACTGAAAGAATGATAGCTATTTTTCTGTTACTGATTACATTTTCATTTTATCATGATTAGACAACGTATTTTATGTTTATTAAGACTTATTTGAGTCAGAATATGGTCCATTTTGATAAATGTTTCATGTACACACAAAGAGGTACATTCTGATATTAATTGGGTGGATAATTCTATTGTGAATTAAGTCAAGTTGGCTGTAGTATTAAATTTTTTGTATTGTTACTGATTTTCTGTCTGCTTGTTAAGTTCTTGGGGAAAGGCTGTTAGGCTGTTAGTAGATCATTTTAATTATACATTTTCCTATTTCTCTTTGAGTTATAAATTTTGAAACGTTGTTAAACATATACACATTTAAAATCATGCTCTCTAATAAAATGATCTCTTGTTATGAAAACAATAATCTCTGCTGCAGTGATGGGCACAGCAGCAGCCCAGCCAGGGGCTATTTGCAGGACATGACAGGGGTGAGGACAATAACACCACTAATGACAGAGAGACAGGCACCAGAGACACCATACGGGGGAAAGATAGTGTCCACTTTATTGTGCAGGAACAAAGACTTATAAAGGGGGAGCTGGCCAATCCAGCCACTGGCACGTACACAGGGGACCCTTTTCCGGGGCTGACCAGACCACAAGTTCTGAGTGTCATTCTAAAGCACCTACAGGCAGAGAGGGGCACTGGGAGCAGACAGAACCGCAGGCGCTCCACCAAGAGAAGTGTTCTTCTTGGCATGAATCAGGACAACTTTTGTATGTTCTGGAAAGTAGCCACGGCAGCTACTATGCTCACCTACAACTTTGTTGGGTCATAGTTTGTATTTTGAAAATAACTTCGATAAAAGTATGCTAACTGCAACTTTCTTCTTTTATAGTAGTAGCCGGGGTGTTCAAGATATTATCATATACATATTTATTATTAATTACATCATGTGTTGCATTATTAGTATATAAGTCATAAAATACACAAAAATCAGAATTCAAAGGAGAAGGCAAGAAAATTGAGGTCACCACATTTTTCCTTCCTCCCACTAGACCATTTTGCACAAGCTAAGTCTTCAGACCTCTCTCCTGAGGAGTGGCATCCAGGTGTAACCTCAGAGTTGGCAGACGGGTGGAACAGGGTTATTAACAGGAATAATTTCTGAGAATTTCATTTTTTTTTCATTTAGCCTCGTTAGTCAACACCTAACATTCCCAAGTCAGAAAACTCTTTTTAATTCAACCTATAGCAAACTCATGAAGTCATGCATATTTCCTGCCTTGAGACAAAACTTTTAGTATCTTCAGCCTTACATGAAATAGTCTCAAGCAATATACAAAAGATGAGGATGCAAAGCTTGACAGAAAAAGTCAGGGAAGAAAGAAAAGGAAAAGAACTGGGAAGTTCTTGTTCTTTAGTGGCCAAAGAACAAAAGATAGAAGGGAAGGACTTGTGGGACTGTGGTTAGCTCAATCTCCACATTGCACTGTGAGGACAAGTGTTCTATGCCACTGATAAAGAATTTCAATTAGTCCATGGAGACTGTGAGTTGAAAGTAGTGCAGATCAAACATTTTATTAGAATATGTTTGTATAGTAACTAGAGTGTTGGTGAGATCTGTAATGAAAAGGAGTCATCAGGTGATTTGGTCTCAAAGTAGAAAACTAGTAGCAACAGAAGAAACAAAGAAAGACGGAAAGAGAAGTAGTGGTCATGGAAGAAGTGAGAAGGAAAGGTGGGACTGAAAATACACAGTACCGGATCTTATGAATTCCTGCCATGCACTGGAGTCCTGGTTAGTAACACTGGTAACTTGACAGCAGAACACCCTATACTGGGGCCTTCAGAGCCTTATGAGGTGATAACACAAAGGTCCCCAAAACTTCATCTTGAGGGCTTTTCTCAGCTTGGGGTGGCTTAACATCAGGATAGTAGAGTGCAGGAAGATGCCGGTGTAGGCTACTAATTCCCAGCCCCAATACCAGGAATTCGGGATGATGATAACTTTAAAAGCAGACATCATCAGGGACAGAACATAGGATGTGTAGAAGATGAAGAAGAAGGCAAGCGACTTCAGAGCCACAGTGTGAGCCTGGGTGCTGGGATTGCCAGGCCTGACCCCAAGATCTCTCATCTGCCCTAAGTGACGGTACAGTGAGACCATAAGCAAGATGATGGACATCAGGAAGAGGAAGAATGGAATGACCCACATTGATATCGCATGGAGTTTATAAAAGTGCTGATAGAAGACTATCATTCTTCTGTAAGCAAGGGTGCAGTTTCCATAGGAGATCATCATATGAGAGGCAACCACATGCCCAGTGGCCGAGGAGATGGTTGACAAGCCACCAATGATGGTGGAACCGAGAAGCAACCGGGGCACGAATCGAGAAATCTTCCATTTCATCCAGAAGAAGATGGGGTGGGAGAAGGAGGAGATCTTCACACAGTAAAAGATGGCCAGCCAGGTGGTAAACCACGAAGTAAGAGTGTTGATGAAGTCCCAGAGGATTCCAAAAGAGTAATACTTGTGACCAATTGCATAGGAGAGCAGGAAGTTATTCAGGATGGATAATCCGTGCAGGCAGAACCTGGAGGCAGAGAGGCAGGCCACAATCATGTCACCTGCAGGCAGTGTTCGGTCTTGGACCCATTCCCTGCCCAGCACAGTGGCCATGAAGCCATTCTGCAGCATAGCAACCAGAGACTCCAGGCAAAAGATAACCATGAAGATCAAAGTGGGTGCAAAGGGCATCTTCTCACCTGGTCCTCACCACCAAGCTCTGGGATGGATCCACAGGGAAAGCAGCATTCGTAGCTGAAACGCTTTGTTGAGAATTCTCCCCGGAATCATGCATAAGCCCTGCCAGCAACAAGAACTCCATCCAGGAGGACTTGAAATGAGGATAACGGCTGTCCTTCCTTGGCAGGCAAATTCCTCCTAGTTCAATGCACCTGTCTGTATTTGGAGAACGCGCATTTGCCTACTCTTGTCAAAGCAGGTGCAGGGAAATGTGAATGGAATAGAATCTCCAAGCTTGATTGAAAGCAACAATAATGTACATTGTGACTATTTCCTATTTGCCTTTTTCTCTCTCATAATGTTTATGAGTATGTATTACTCACACATCTTAATTGGCTTGCTATAACATTTCCATGCATGTTATATCAGCTTTCCCAACTACTAGCCACTAGTGTATATGTGAGTGTGAGTGTGTGTGTATGCGTGTATGTATGTGTTCATTTTGCTTTGTTTTGAATTACATTCTAGCTTTACCCTCACCCACAATAGTGTAAGTAACACAGATAAACTCATTGCTTCACCAAATTGGACTTTGATGGAAATGTTCCTTTGGTCTGTCCTTGGTTTCCTATCTGGAGAAGATAAAAGTTTGTGTCCTGTCTCCCCAGGAAAAGTTGACACCACATAGGACAAACTCTATTTCTTGTCAATCTAGTTCCACACCGATGACATTGCTTTAATCTGCTCTAGTGGTCCAAGCTTCCCTTCATCTGGAGTTGGGTTTCTAGACTTGCTGCTGCAAGTAGTCCCAGAGAAAATATGGATTTGTCTATATATCTTAGAGATGCTGTCTTCATTTCACTGGGATACATGCCCAGGAAAGGAACAGCTGGATCATGTGGTAAGTCTATTTTTATTTTTTCAAGGAACAACCTCATGATTTCATAGTGCCTGAATTAATTTACATTCTCACAATCATTGTGTAAGGGTTGCTTTTAATCCATATCCTAGCTGGCTTTGCTTTTTATTTTGTGTTGTGTTGTTTCATTTTGTTTTGTATTGTTTTCTTATGATGGTAATTCTGACTGGAATAAGAGGGAATCTTGATGAAGTTTTGATTTACATATTATTCTCAATACTGAATTACTAAATATAATTTGCTAATGTGTTTAGTGGCTACTTTAAGTCTTATACAACCTTAATTTACTACAGTTTATTTTTAAGTGGTAACATTTTCATTTGTAAATAGGTTGATAAGAATAAAATCTTATCTATTTCCCCTTTCTGGATTTTCATGCATTGTGGTACATTTTACTTACATGTATGCTAGAAATCCCATAATTCTTGGTTACCACATATTTCAAAGATTTAAACAACAAAAATTGTCTTAGTATGTCTATACAGTCACCTCTGTGATGCTTCATATTCTTTGCGAAGGTCCAAGTTGCTTTTGGTATCCCTTTCTTCCAGTTTAATGAATTCATTAAATATTTTTTATAATGCAGATCAGCTATGATAATTTTTTCACTTTTTTTCAAGTTTGAAATAGTCTAACTTGTTTTCTGTATCAAAGACTGATTTTTGTTGGATAAAGAACTGTAGGTTTTCAGTTCATGTTTCTTTCATGCTTTATTTACTTATTTTTAAATTTATTTTTATTTTTCTAATTTTCCAAGGATATTAGGTCTTATCCCTGCTTCTCTTCATTCCCCCTTTCTTCCTATTCCTCTCCCTTCCCTTCATCAATCCATCCCACTCTCTCCCACTCTCCTGCCTGCCTGTTTCTTTTTTTTTAATCTTTTTCTTATTAAAATTATTTATTCTTATTTTTTTAACATTTTTATTATTATTTCCGCTCATACAAACTTAATAGGTAGACCAGTTCCCTCCCCCCTCCTTCTCCCCCCGAACCCCCTGCTCCCGCTCCCTCCCTCCCCATCTCCCAGTGCCTCCCCCCCAATTCCCAGAGAGTCCTTTATTGTGTATGCCTAACTCTCCTCTTGGTCCTCCTTTCTGATGACATAAAAGGACTCAGTGGCATTTCCCTGAACCCTTTCTCGTGTTCCCCTTAAGCATAGGAACACTTCTGTCTGCCTGCCTGTTTCTATGACCCCAGGGTTCCCTCTGGCTTGTCTACTCCTGTGGGGTTTCAGGCCTCTTGTGGCATACCAAGTTGCCTATTGCAGGCCACCCGATTGATAGGGCCATTTCCCTTCACTCATCCAGCTTTAAATCCCCAAGGTTTCCATTGTGTGTTCTTATCTCTCTTGAGTTCCTTGTTAGTCTGTGGGGGCATGTTGGTATATCAGCTATTATGCAGGTCTGGTAAAGACAAGTCTCACGCAATACTTTTATTTTAAATGTTCTGAAATATGTTCTAGGGGGCAGCAGGATCAATGTTTGGTAAGATGCCTACTCATAAACCTAGCTACCTGAGTTTGATCGGAGGAGAGAACTGACATGTGAGAGGTGCCTTCTGCTCTGACTTCCACACATGTGCCATAACATATGTATGTGTGCCCTCTCCTCCTCCCTCCCCCTCTCTGTTTCTTGCCCGCTCTCTTTCAAATAAATACATTTAAAAAACTGCCACAAGAGTACCATAACACACATACCCCAACACACGTATACTACACTTATCTTGCACAGTCCCCAGATTGACCTTGAACTTCTGATCCTCCTGCTTCACCTTTCCTGGTGTGGGGCTATGCACACATGTCATCACTGCTTATGCTTTAAAGAAAGTGCTCTACAGGGCTGGAGACATGGCTCAGGAGTTAATCCTATGCCTCCAAAGCAGAAGATCCTGGATCCCAGATAAAAATGCCAGGAAGAAATGTCTAGTGGCCCGTACTCTGGAAGGTGGAGCCTAGGAAACACTAGAGAATACCAAAGAGGAGTTTGCACAATCCAGGATATTCCCAAAAACCATGCTTGGACCTCCACAGGCACACATAGTGCTCTCTGATACATACATACATACATACAGAGACACACAAACCACACACACACACACACACACACACACACACACACACACTAAATAATAAAATATAATAAAATAAAGAAGGTGCTTTGCAGTCGTCTGACTTGAACTCTTAAAAAATTCACCTGCTAGAACACTGAGGTTTATTTCACTGTACATAATGTTTTTTTTTCTAAGTCTGATGACTTTTAAAGAGATTTAATTGTTATGTGCTTGCAGACAACTGTTTACCTCTTTAGAAGGCTTCAAGTTTATTTAGGTTCTTTTATATGTGTCCATAATTTTCATCAAATTTAGAAAACTTTCAGTGATTATTTTTTATATTATTAATATCTCCTCTGACATGTGAAAGATTACAAGTATGTCTATATTAGAGCAGACTGTTGATTTTTTTCCTCTGTGTTTTTGGTAACCTATTTTGCTCAATGTTAATAAACACTCTTTGTTTCTCTAGTGTCTGTGTAGCCATTAACTACACCTTTTAGCTAGATTTGTATAGTTATAATATCCATAATTTTCATTTGTAATGATGTCTTGTTTTATAAAACATAAAGTATCCTAATCAAAATCAGAGTCAATCAATAGTTAAGACATGAAGATATCAAGAACCAGTGAACAAAAAACATTCAAATATCAAAGCTATGTATGTTAAAGAACTATGATGATGCTTGATGTATTATTGTATATTAAATGATGAGGATGATTGACAGGGTACAAAAATAAAGCCAAAGGCATGTAGACTTTAAGAAAAAAACTATAGGAATAACAGCTTTCTTTTAAAAAAAAAGAGTGTTGGGACAGTTAAATATCTATTTCAGAAACTGAAATGACTTCATGCTTTAGTTAATTGTAAAATTCTATATTTCCATATGAAAGTCAAAACAATCTTCTAAAAATTAATTATGACAATATTTTCAGAAAATTATATTATGCCATGAAAAGAGCAAAGTCCAAGCCATTTAGTTAGACCAAACATATAGGTACAATTTGTGTTTGTACAGAAAGAAGTCTGCAAAAATTAATGAGAATGAATGGAAATCCACAAAGAAAACTTGGCAAAAATATAAATAGCCAGTCTATAAAAGAAGAAATTCAAATATTTACTAGCATATTCAAAAAGTTATTTATTTAATTGGTAGACTGGCAGGATGAAATTATACTATATACAATGAAAGGACACCATATCACAACCACAGAAAACCAAAAATTAGAAACTTTATTTTATGGAAATAACAAGAAGGAGAAGGGAAAGAGTATTGACTAAGAAGTATCCTGCTGATGGCAAATAAAAATGGTGCAGCTATATCTTAAAGCAGTTTACCATAATTAAATAAAATACTCATATAACAAGGAAAAACTAAATTTTAATGCACAAAGATATATAATTAAATATAAAATGAGGCATGAAAATTACTTAGAATAAAGCTAAGATACAAATTATAAGAACTTTGGAAGGAATTGTGGTAAGAAAATTTTCCAAAGATACATTTTTTCTTGGTTTACTATGGTAGTTTGATAAAGATTTCAATATACTGATATCTCATATACTTTTCTGTGTGTATGAAAAATTGAATAAAATACAAGGCACCCAGTAAGGACTAAAGATAATAACTTTTAAAATGTTTCTATAGAACAGAATATAGAAACAAAGACACTGCAGTATGGCTTTGAAAAATATTTGCATCATAATTCCATAGCTGTAATATTTTGACCTAGTAAACATGACGATATATCCATTTTTATGAAATGGATGATCATGGGTTAAAGTAGTTCTGTAAAAGATTTAAATTTTCTTCATCCATGAATAAAGTCAATAGAGGTGTTTAATACTAAAAAAAATCAAAACAGCAATATAATAATATAAACATGGGGACAAATAAAAAAATAGCAAGGAATAAAAATCTGATGTTCTTGGAAATGGGGAGTTGTAGTTACTTTTTTTCCCCATATGTAAGAGACATTTATTGGGTTTACTGTTCCAGAGGGTATATATAGTCCATTATAGTGGAAATCACATCTCAGAAGACATGACTCCAAGGCAAAAGCAGGAAGACGATTCAGGTCACTGCCACCATTAGAAAGCAGAGAAGCAAGAATAAAACTGAGAGGAAATAGGGCCAACTTATCTCCAGGTCTTTCCCTGTGACATGCCTATCTCCAGCAAGGCTCCCCCTCCTAAATATGCTACAACTTGTTGAAACATTAGCATCAGTTAAGGGTGCAAACACATTTAAACCAGTGACAATCTCATTTCAGTTTCTGTGTACCCATATGTTTATTTTTTAAAACATAAAACTCTTTCTAGGATGGAAAATGTCAGAGAAAAACAGTATTATCACAAGTCATGTTAGATTATGTGTACAAACATGATTATAAAAATATACACCTAATTTTCTCTCTCTCTCTCTCTGTCTGTCTCTTCTGTCTCTGTCTCTCTCTGTCTCTCTGTCTCTCTGTCTCTCTCTCTCTCTCTCTCTCTCTCTCTTTCTCTTCTATACAAGAAAAAATTTCCTGACTCTTAGAATCTGGGTAAACTTTGGCCAAATTCCAACTCAGGGAATGTGGAAGGTCAAAGATTCCATGAATGAACTTTTCATTCCCTCAGAATTCTTTATCTGTGAGGAAAACTTATTCTGTCTTCAGTATTTTCCTTCAAGAATCAGTCATACTTTAAATTATTCAAATTTGAAACTTCAAGGGAGAAGAGAGACATAAACAATCCCCCCCACACACACACCTTGACCTCCTACCGTCTCCTTGCTTTTGTTCTGAACAGGTACTTGCCAAAATCCTGCTAAAGTCCTCATAGTTTGGAGGTCATAGTCTGGAGGTCACTTTGAAAGCAAAGGGCAATCTCTTGCTTCCACTGCTTCTATAAGGGAGCAGGAACGGGTGAATGGGGCAGGACCAGAGTGACAGATATCCCTTTCCAGATTGGTCTGCCAGCTTAGAACCTTAGCAATTCTGCTACATAATTGGATATGTCTTAGTATAAATGTGTACATATTATTTATTTATACCATTGTTTACCAGTCTCATTAGAGTTTTATTTATATATATATAATAGATATATGTATTCCAATTATCCATTATTACTGCATCTGTTTTAAATTTTTTTGACCCTCTTTGTAGGTACCCCCCTTCTCCCTCCCCCTCCCTTTTCCTCTGTTGTTACCCATTCCACTCTCCCTTCCATTCCTTTTTCTTCCATCCTCCTATTTGGTGCTTCCTGATGTCTCCCTCCCATCCTCCAGATCATCTGTTTATGTGGGTGATGAATTTCCCTCTGAGTTGGCTATACTAGTGAGGGTTCAGGTCTCAGTGGTAGAGATGGGGTCCCTTCTTGGGCTACCCACTAGCATGAGAACTCTGTTATGACAGTTTAACCCCTTGCTTCTACAGATCCTATTGCCTGAAGTCTTCTCCCCTGTGATCTGTGTTAGACTTTGGGGGGTTGTTGACATGTCAGCCATTGTGCAGGTCAGGCAAGGTCCAATCACATTGTAGCTATATCCTGGCTGCATCCCTAACTTGTGTGGAATATCTTGCATATTGCTGGTCTTCCCCATCTTTAGACTCTCACAATCTTGCCACCCCTTCTTCAGCAAGATTCCCTGAGCTGTAGGATGGGGAGAGATTTGGCTGCTCTGGATCCAGGTGAATAATGTAGGGTCTTTGGTGCTCAGAATTTTGATTTGTTGTTGTTTTCAGCTTTGCTGTCCCTGAATTGTCCTTGGCTACATCCTGATTGGTTGTCAAGGTCATCTGCTAACCAAAGATAAAAGACTGCTTAAATGAAGATCTTAATATAAGAAGAGGCTTTAAGGTATATGGAAGAATAAGAGTAGGATATAGTAGTTAAAGATGTCAGTCACATGTTGGTTGGTTACCATCTAACAGCTAGTCCCTATACCCTCCCTGACTGGGAACATAAAACCTGTTCAGTCTCAAGTAAACAGGAAGGAAAGTGAGAGTGAGTGGACATCAGATGTTGCTACTAACATGCAGCACATAACCCCCTTTTGTTGGTCCACCCATCCGCCTGGCCCAGATGCTCCTAGTCACTCTGTGTCTCAGGAAATAATAACAACAGACAAATGTACCCACCTTCAAGGCAACCATTAGCAATAACTGCCAGAAAATATTAATATCAACTAGATCAGTTCATTCAAAAACACACAGAATCTGAAAAGTCTTAAGAGACAAAACAACAACGCCCAAGTCAAAGTGCAGATCCATGAGAAACAAATCCCAAGAAGACAAATCTCGCACCGAAAGAATTAACCCCATAATGATAGAGTCAAACCAAGACAAATTCATAGAAGATAACCAAGAAAGCCAGGCCCAGAATAATGACTTTCAAAGCATGATCATTACCATGATCAATACTATGAAAGAGGAAATCTGGGAGGAGTTAAATAACCGCATTAACCACTTTGAACAGGAACACAACAGACACTTGGAGGAGTTGAGAAAAACAGTTCAAGAAACAAAAACAGGCATATGGCAGTTAAAACAGTCTCAGGCAAAGTTTAAAATTGAACTAAAAGACACGTTATATTCAACCCAGAACTCAACAGTGAGTCTTATCAGCAGAACTAATGAAGAAGAAAATAAAATTTCAGATCTTGAAGACAAAGTGGGATTATTAACCAGCTCAATGGAAGAGGTTGTTAAGGCCAAAAAGATACTTGAGAGGAACATTCAAGAGTTAAGGGACACCCTGAAGAAGCCTAATATGCACATTTATGGAATACCAGAGCAAGAATCCCAAAATACCACACCTGAGGAAATTTTTCAAATTATCATCAAGG
Organism: Typhlomys cinereus; assembly: GCA_023101885.1. Lineage (NCBI taxonomy): Eukaryota > Metazoa > Chordata > Mammalia > Rodentia > Platacanthomyidae > Typhlomys > Typhlomys cinereus. The sequence goes on along the minus strand of JALPQD010000157.1, from coordinate 4,034,247 downwards.
AAAACTTCCCTCATCTAAAGAATGAGAGGCCCATCCAAATACAAGAGTCATTCTGCACCCCAAACAGATATGATCAAAATAGAAAATTGCCACGGCAAATAATAGTCAAAACACTCCACATTCAAGACAAAGAAAAGGTGCTGAGAGCTTCAAGGGAAAAAAAAAAGAAGTCACTTTTAAAGTGACCTATTAAACCTATTAAAATAACAAATGACTTCTCAGTGGAAACAGTAAAAGCAAGTAGAGCTTGGAGAGATGTACTTCAAGTATTAAATGGGCAAAAATGTCAACCCAGGCTGATATACCCAGCAAAACTATCTATCATGATCGAGGGAGAAAGAAAAGTTTTCCAGCACAAAGACAACTTGAAACCTTACATGTCTACCAAACGAGGCCTTCAAAAAATGCTAGAAATGATAGTCAACTTGAAGAAAAAAACAAGCATATCCAGGAGGACAGAAGGGAAGTATTATACCACCAAAACCTAAAAGCCAAATAATACACTTACAAAAGCCATTAAACATAAAAAATGTCCAGAATTAAAAACAATTTATCCATTATAATGTTAAATGTCAATGGAATTAACTCACCAATCAAGAGACACAAGTTACAAATGGATCAAAAATTACAATCCATCAATCTGCTGCCTTCAAGAAACTCATCTCACCACAAAAGATAGGCAAATCCTAAAAATAAAAGCTGGTCCAAAATTCTGCAAGCTAATGGAACCAGGAAACAGGCAAGGGAAGCCATTATGCTATCGGACAAAGTGGACTTCAAACCAAAAAAAATCATAAGAGACACAGATGGATACTACATTTTAGTCACAGGCAAATTTAACCAAGAAGACTTCACAATACTGATCATATATGTGCCTAATACGGAACACTCCACATTCATTAAACAAACCCTACAACATCTAAAGCAAGAAATCAAAAAAAAAAAAAAAAGCGAGAAATCAACCCCAAAACAATAATTCTTGGGGATTTCAATACTGCCCTCTCAACATGGGATAGATCAACAGGTCAAAAGCTTAACAGAGACACTTTGGAACTTAATCAAACCTTTCTGAAATCGAACTTTTCATCAACACACCAAAGAATACACATTTTTCTCTGCAGCACATAGAACTTTCTCCAAAATAGATCACATATTGGACCATAAAATGAATCTCCACATATACAGAAAAGTTGAAATTCTAACCTGTACCCTATCAGAGCACCATGGAATAAAGCTTGACATCTGTAACACAACAAACAACAGAAAATACACTAACTAACTCCTGGGAACTAAATACTGTGATGCTGAATGAGAATTGGATTCAGGAAGAAATTACAAAAAAATTCTAGATTTCCTGGAAGTGAACGATAATGAAAATACAACTTATCAAAATTTTTGGGACACAATGCAAGTTGTCCTAAGAGGTAAGTTCATAGCTCTTAATGCCTACATCAAAAATATGGAAACATCAGAATTAAGTAACTTAACAATGCATCTTAAAACTTTAGAGACACTAGAGCAATTCATTCCCAAAAGCAGCAGAAGAGAGGAGATCAGCAAAATCAGGGGAGAAATATCCAAAACTGAGATAAGGAAAATGATACAGAGAATCAACCAGTCAAAAAGCTGGTTCTTTGAAAAAAATCAATAAGATTGATACACCCTTAGCTAAATTAACCAAAAGTAAGAGAGAGAAAATCCAAATTAACAAAATTAGAAATGAAAATGGAGTTATCACTACTGATACCCAAGAAATTCAGAGTATTATAACATCTTATTTCAAAAACATATATTCTGTGAAATTTGACAACAAAAAGAAATGGATGAATTCCTAAGTAAGCACAACTTACCTAAATTGAATCAAAAAGTTTTGAATTATTTAAAGAGTCCTATAACATTCGAGGAAATCAATGAAGTAATCTCAAATATTCCCACCAAGAAATGTCCTGGACCAGATGGATTCAGCACAGAGTTCTACCAGACATTTAAGGAGGTAATAACACCAATACTCCTTAAACTGTTCCATCAAATAGCAAAGGAAGGAAAACTACCAAATTCTTTCTGTGAAGCTAATATTATCTTAATCCCAAAATCTAATAAAGATGCACTTAAAAAAGAAAACTACAGGCCAATCTCTCTGATGAACACAGATGCAAAGATTCTTAATAAAGTCTTAGCAAATCAGATTCAAAAACATATCAAAAAGATGATTCACGGGGATCAAGTACGGTTTATTCCAGGCACATACGGTTGGTTCAACATAGGCAAATCAATAAATGTAATTCACCATATAAACCAGTACAAAATTCAAGACCACATGATACTCTTGATAGATGCAGAAAAAGCTTTTGACAAGATCCAACAGCCCTTTATTATCAAAACCCTAGAGAAGGTTGGAATGGAAAGAACCTTTATCAACATAAAAAAAGCAGTATACAACAAGCCTACAGCAAGGATTATACTCAGTGGGGAAAAACTCGAAGCACTCCCGCTTTGATCAGGAACTAGACAAGACTGTCCACTCTCATCACTTCTATTCAATATTGTACTGGAAGTCTTAGCTGAGGCCATAAGACAAGGAAGGGAGATAAAAGGGATTCAAATTGTCAAGGAAGAAGTCAAGTTATCTCTATTTGTACATGACATGATCTTATACCTGAGTGATCCCAAAAAATCCACCAGGAAACTCCTGGAACTAATACAAAAGTTCAGCAAGGTGGCAGGATACAAAATAAAGGAACAAAAGTCAGTGGCCTTCCTATATGGCCAGAATGAAAGAAGTGAAAAAGACCTGAGAGAAACAATCCCATTTAATATAACCCCTAAAAAAATGAAATACCTTAGCATAAACCTAACCAAGGAAGTAAGAGACATTTACAATGAAAACTTTAAAACCCTAAAGAAAGAAATTGTAGAAGACACCAGAAGGTGGAAAGACCTCCCATGTTCCTGATTGGCAGAATCAACATCGTAAAAATGACCATCCTACCAAAGGCAATATACGGATTCAATGCTATACCAATTAAAATCCCAAAGCAATTCTTTAAAGAAGTTGAACAAACAATCTCAAAATTCATCTGGAGGCACAAAAGACCCAGGATAGCAAAAACAATCCTGAGTAACAAAAACACTGCTGGAAATATCACCATACCAAACCTTAATCTATACTACAAATCCATTGTAAAAACAGCCTGGTATTGGCTCCAAAATAGACACACAGATGAATGGATAAGGGTTGAAGACCCAGATATAAGCCCACACAATTACATCCATTTGGTCTTTGACAAAGAGGCCCAAAAAATCCCATGGAAAAAGAATAGCATCTTCAACAAATGGTGCTGGCAAAACTGGATTTCCACATGCAGAAGATTAAAACTGGACCCGTACTTGTCACCATGTACAAGAATTAATTCCAAATGGATCAAGGCCAGAGACCATAAAAACTATACTTGAAAGGATAGGGAACTCCCTCGAGCTGATTGGACTAGGCCAACAGTTCCTTAAACGGAAATCCAATAGCACAGGCACTACAACCAATACTCAACAGATGGGATCTTGTGAAATTAAAGAGCTTCTGTTCAGATAAAGAGATTGTAACTCGAGCACAAAGGCACCCCACAGAATGGGAGAAAATCTTCACTAACCACATATCTGATAGAGCTCTATTATCCAGAGTGCCCAAAACTTAGAAAACTAAACACTAAGGAAACAAATGGCCCAATTAAAAAATGGGCATTGGAACTCAAAAGAAACTTTACCAGGGACGAAATTAAAATGTCTAACAAATATCTTAAAAAATGTTCCACATCCTTAGCCATCAGGGAAATGCAAATCAAAACCTCCCTGAGATATCTCACCCCGGTCAGGGTGGCAAAAATCCACATTACAAACAACACCAAATGCTGGAGAGGATGTGGAGAGAGGGGAACTGTCCTACATTGCTAGTGGGAATGCAGACTCATACAACCACTCTGGTGAGCTGTCTGGTGATTCTTAAAGAAGTTAAAGATTGACATGCCGTATGACACTGCTATTTCACTTTTGGGAATAACCCCCCAAACAGCAAAAATTTACCTTGATAGCACAAGCACGACCATGTTCATAGCAGCCCTATTTAGAAGAGCAAAGTCATGGAATCAACACAAATGCCCAACAGTTGACGAGTGGATAAGGAAAATGTGGTATATTTATACAATGGAATACTACTCTGACATACAGCACATGACCATGAACTAATTTCTCTATTTAAGTGTGTTCTTTTGTCCCCTTTCTTTTGAGGACTTCTTTCCCCTTCCCTCCTGTTTATAATCATTTGCAATTATAGTGTGTATTACACAGATTTACATTTGAGTATGTCATTAAGTGGGTTTGGAACTAGGATCCACTTATTAGGGAGTATATATAGTGTCTAAATTTCTGTCTGTGTGTCTTATTAGGGAGTATATATAGTGTCTAAATTTCTGTGTGTCTAATTCCACACATTTCCTGGAAAATTTCATTAATTCATCTTTTTGATGGCTGAGTAATATTTCATTGTATAAATGTACCACATTTTTCATTTTCCATTCATCAACTGTTGGGTATTTGGGTTGATTTCATGATTTTGCTATTGTAAATAGTGCTGCAATGAACATGGTTGTGCTCGTGTCACTATAGGAACTTCTGTATTTGGGGGGATTATTCCCAGTAGTGGTATAGCAGGGTCATATGGCATTTCAATCCTTAACTTTTTTAGAAATTGCCATACTGAGCTCCAGAGTGGCTGTATATGCCTGCATTCCCACCAGCAATTTGTGAGAATTCCCTTCTCTCCATATTCTCTTCAGCATTTAGTGTTTATATTGTGGATTTTTGCCATCCTGACTGAAGTGAAATGATATCTCAGGGTAGTTTTAATTTGTATTTCCCTGATGGCTAGGGATGTGGAGCATTTTTAAAGATATTTTCTAGATATTTCAACTTCGTCTCTGGAAAAGTTTCTTTTGAGATCCAATGCCCATTTTCTAATTGAGCTTTTATCTCCTTGGTGTTTAATTTTTTAAGTCCTTTGTGCACTCTGGATAATAGAGTTCTATCAGATATGTGGTTAGTGAAGATTTTCTACCATTCTGTGGTTGCCTTTTTGCTTGGTTTACAATCTTTTTAGGTGAACAGAACTCTTTAATTTCATTAGATCCCATTTCTTGAGTGTTGTTCTAGTGATTATTTAAGAATTTAAGCCCAATCTGCTTGAGGGAGTCCTCTACTTTTTCAACTAGGGTTTTTAAGGTCTTTGGCCTCGTATTAAGATCCTTAATTCATTTAGCATTGATTTTTGTGCATGGTTACAAGTACAGGTCCAGTTTTAATCTTCTGAGTGTAGATATCCAGTTTTGCCAGCACCATCTGTTGAAGATGGTGTTTTTTCCCATTGATATTTTTTGGGGGGCTCCTTTGTCAAAGATCAAATGGCTGTAATGGTGTGGGTTTATATCTGGGTCTTCGATCCTTATCCATTGATCTGTGTGTCTATTTTGGAGCCAATATTGAGCTCTTTTATTACTATGGATTTGTAGTATAGATTAAGATTTGTTATTATAGATTCAGTTTTTGTTACTCAGGATCGTTTTTGCTATCCTGTGCCTTTTTTGTTTTTGTATGTATTTTGAAATTGTTTGGTCAATTTCTTGAAAGAACTGCTTTGGGATTTTGATTGGTATAGCATTAAATCTATATATTACTTTTGGTAGGATGGTCATTTTTATGATGTTAAGCTTGCCCATCCAGGAGCATCCATTTTTCTTCCCATCCATTTTCTGCTGTCTTCTGTAATTTCTTTCTTTAAGGGTTTTAAAGTTTTCATAATGAAGGTCTTTTACTTCTTTTGTTAAATTTATACCAAGTTATTTCATTTTAGGGGCTATAGTAAATGGGATTGTTTCTCTTAGGACTTTTTTATATTTTTCATCCTTGGTGTATAGGAAGACCACTGATTTTTGCACGTTTATTTTGTAACTTGCCACTCTGCTGAACTTCTGTATTGGTTCCAGCAGTTTCTTGGTGGAGTTTTTAGGATCATTCAGGTACACAATCATGTCATCTGCAAATAGAGATAACTTGACTTCTTCTTTCCTGATATGAATCCCTTTTATCTTCCTTTCTTGTCTTATGGCTCCAGCTAAGACTTCAAGTACAATATTGAATAGAAATGATGAGCATGGACACCTTGTCTAGAACCTGATCAAAGTGGGAATGCTTCAAATTTTTCCCCATTTAGCCTTGTTGTTGGTCTGTTGTATACAGCTTTTATTATGTTGATATAAGTTCCTTCAATTCCAACTGTCTCTAGGGTTTTGATCATAAAGGGATGTTCGATCTTTTTAGAAGCTTTTACTGCATCTATCAAGAGTATCATTTGTTTTTGAACTTTGGATTGGTTTATATGATGGATTACATTTATTGATTTGTATATGTTGAACCAACCTTGTATGCCTGGGATAAATCCTTCTTGGTCACAGTGAATGATCTTTTTGATATGTTTTTTAATCCAATTTGCTAAGACTTTATTAAGAATCTTTGCATCTGTGTTCATCAATGAGATTGGCCTGTAGTTTTCTTTCTTAAGTGTACCTTTATTAGGTTTTAGGGTTAGTATGATATTAGTTTTGTAAAGAATTTGGAAATGTTCCTTCTTTCACTATCTTATGGAACAGTTTAAGAAGTATTCCTGTTAATTGTTATTTAAATGTCTGGTAGAACTCTGTGCTGAATTTATATGGTCCAGGACATTTTTTGGTAGGAAGATTCAAGATTACTTCGATAATTTCCTTAATGTTATAGGACTATTTAGATAATTGCAAATTTCCTGATTCAATTTAGGTAAATTATGCTTACTCAGAAATTCATCCATTTCTTTTGGGTTATCAAATTTTATGGAGTATAAGTTTTTGAAACACGAGTTTATAATTCTCTGAATTTCTTGGATAGCAGTTGTGATAACAGCATTTTCATCTCTAATTTTCTTAATTTGAGTTCTCTCTCTTGTGAATTTGGTTAATTTAGCAAGAGATGCATCTATCTTACTGATTCTTTCGAAGAACCAGCTTTTTGTCTGGTTGATTCTCTGTATTGTTTTCCTTATCCCAATTTCAGATATTTCTCCCCTGATTTTGCTATTCTCCTCTCTTCTACTGCTTTTGGGATTGGATAGCTCTTGTGTCTCTAAAGCTTTAAGCTGTATTATTAAATTATTTACTTGTGACATTCCATTTTTTGATATAGACATTTAGAGCTATAAACTTACCTCTTAGAACAGCTTTCATTGCATCTCAGAGATTTTGATATGTTGTATTTTATTATCATTCACTTCTAACAAATCTTGAATTTCCTATTTGATTTCTTTCTGAACCCATTTCTCATCAGCATCATGGTATTTAACTTCCAAAAATTAGCCTATTTTCTGCTGTTTGTTGTGTTGTGGATGTCAAGCTTTAGACTGTGATGGTCTGATAAAGTACAGGCTACAATTTCAACTTTCCTAAATATGTGGAGATTCACTTTGTGGCTCAATTTGTGGTCCATTTTAGAAAAAGTTTTGTAGATTGCTGAGAAGAATGTGTTCCTTGGCGCTTAAATGGAAGGTTTGGTAGAGATCTATTAGGTCTGTTTTGGTAAGGGTTTGATTTAGTTCCAGTTGAATTTTTGGCCTCTTGATCTATCCCATGCTGAGAATGGGGTATTGAAATCCACAACTATTATTATTTTGGGATTCATTTGTTGTTTTAGATGTTGTAGTATTTGTTTAATAAATGTGGAGGAGCCTCTATTAGATGTGTTTATATGTTCAGTATTGTGAAGTCTTCCTAGTGAATTGTTTCTGTGACTAAAATATAGTATCCTTCTATATCTCTTATAATTTTCTTTGGTTTGAAGTCCACTTTGTCAGAAACCATAATTTCTACCTCTATTTGTTTGCTTGTTCCATTAGCTTGAAGTATTTTTGACCAGCCATTTACTTTAAGAATGTACCTATCTTTTGGGGCTAGGTGTGTTTCCTTCAGGCAGTAGATGGATGGGCTCTGCTTCCTAATCCATATTTGTAGCCTGTGTTATTTAATTAGTGAGTTAATTCCATTGACATTTAGGGTTATAATGGAGAAATTACTTTTGATTCCTGACATTTTCTGTGTTTAATGACTTTCGTGTGTAGTATTTAGAGTTTAGGTTGTGATTGTATTATACTTCCCTTCTGTTGTTCTTTTCTTCAAGCTTGAGTATCTTTTCTGGAATTTTTGTAAACTTAGTATGATGTCATATAAGCTGTCAACTTGTCTTTATGGTAGAAAATTTTTCTTTCACCTTTGATCATGATTGATTATTTTGTTGGTTATAACATTCTGGGCTGACATTTGTGCTCATTCATTATTTCAAGTTCATCTCTCCAAACTTCTGGTTTTACTTTTTCCATTGAAAAATCAGTTGTTGTTTTAATAGGTTTATCTTTAAAAGTGACTTGGTTTCTTTCTCTTGAAGCTCTTAGCACATGTGCTTTCTCTTGTATGTGTAGTGTTTTGACTATTATTTGCTGTGGTGAGTTTCTAATTTGGTCATATTTGTTTGGGGTGCAAAATGCCTCTTGTATTTGGATATGCATTTCTTTCTTTGGATGTGGAAAGTTTTCCTTTATGATAATTTGAAGATTTTCCTCAGGTGTGGTATTTTGGGTTTCTTATTCTAGTATTCCATGAATGTGCATGTTAGGCTTCTTCAAGATGTCCCATAACTTCTGAACACTCCTCTCAATATCTTTTTGGTTTTAATAACCGCTTTGATTGAACTGGTTTGTTCTTCCATTTTTTCTTCAAGATCTGCTATTCTATTTTCTGCTTTGTTAGTTCTGCTGATAAGATTTTCTATTTTTTCTGGTTTAAAGTTTAAAGTTTTCTGGTTTAAAGTTTAAAGTTTTTAGTTTGAGTTTAATCTCTTCTTGAGATTGTTTTAACTGCTGTATGCCTATTTTTGCTTCTTCAACTGCTTTTCTCATCTCATCCAAGTGCTCATTTTGTTCCTGTTCAAATTGGTTGATGAGGTTATTTAATTCCTCCAGGAATTCCTCTTTTGGTATTTTGATTATAGTAAAAATCAGGATTTGAAAAATCATTATCTGGGCATGGCTTTCTTGGCTATTTTCTATGAGTTTGTTCTGTCTGGATTCCATGGGGTTGATGTTTTTGGTAGGAGATATGTTGTCTTGGTTTTTATTTTTCATGGATTTTTTAGTATGACATGGGCATGGTAAAAAACTCTTATGTCCTTCTTGTTGTGTGTTTTTGGGTGATCTGAATTAGACAATTACTACACTTGAGCAATTATTGCTAGTATTGCCTTGGAGTTGGATATATCTGGATTCCATGGGGTTGATGCTTTTGGTAGGAGATATGTTGTCTTGGTTTTTATTTTTCATGGATTTTTTTAGTATGACATGGGCATGGTAAAAATTGTTTTTATCTCTTATGTCCTTCTTGTTGTGTGTTTTTGGGTGATCTGAATTAGACAATTACTACACTTGAGCAATTATTGCTAGTATTGCCTTGGAGTTGGATATGTATGTCTGGTGTTGCTTGGTGTTGTTTCTTAGATGAGATTGTTGGACTGTTAATATATCAATTAAGGTTTAGTAGACAGGGATTGAAGATTAGTATGGTAGTACATGTTTTAGTTTTACTTCCTTGGTAATATTCAAGGGTGAATGGTATAATCCCTGAAGTTGTATGGGTTTTTGTGTAGATTACATGGAAATCTTAAAATATGGTGACTAACAACTGAGAATAACAGGAAGGTAAAAGGGTTTACTTATCTTAGAGCTGGAAGCAAAGATTCTCTCCTGTGTGATGAGATGATTTTAGAAGTTCTCAGATGTATGGTGTAGGTTTCCTAGCCCATTGTTTGGGTTTTCTCTGAACTCATGAAGAGCAGCTATTCTGTTGGAGCCTGAAGAGGAAAGGTGTCAATGCATCTTTTAAGATGCATTTACTGTTATTTGTGCTTTTTTATGATTTGCTACTTGAGAGTATATTTTCATATTTCTGTCATACAATTGGTATTTTTCTTATGTAAGTATTTGAAATAAGAAGTCTGTATAGATTTTTGAATAGCAAAACATCTTCTAAAATTTCAGAAATGTTAGTCTTCTCTATTTAACATCCATTTTAGACTCTTTCCGCAGATAGTTCAAAATTTTAAGCAGTAAGTTTTGGTGGTCTTCTTTTTTGTTAGGCTTTTAAAAAACATTTTGCAAACTTTGAACAGGTGATAAAATTGGTACTGCATTTACTGGTAGTAGTTTTTATAGTTTTAGGGACTATAGCTTTAATTCACTTGGAATATAGAACTTACACTTTTATTAGAATATCCAGGGGTGAGTGAGATGACTCAGGAGGATAAAGTCACCTGCTTACAAACCTGGCCCTAAGTTCAATGCCTTAATGATCTACATGGTGAAGGGGACAGTTGAATTCTGAAAATTGTTCTTTCACCTCTACACATGCATCACAGCATTCACATGCTTTCTCTATCTTTGGTCATTTCTCTCTCTCTCTCTCTCTCTGATTCTCTTTATTTTCACATTTTTTAAAAGCCCAGATCTTTAGCCACTCAGTTTCAGCATTTTATTAAATAATGAATTCTTTTCCCACAACTGATTTGAAAATACCTCTGTGGAGCACATTAATTCCTTCTGTGTGTATGCATGTTTATGTATATGGAATGTGCATGTGTTTGTGCATGCATTCATGCATTTGTGTGAATGTGCGTTCTCATACCCATACGTATGTATCTTTATTCTCTGTTGTTCCCAGTTGTCTAAGGGGGTTTCACTGGAGCTAGACAAGGAATGGAAATCACTCAGAGATCCTGAGCAGATGGAAGACAGAAGGTGGGAGGGGTGAACTGTGGAACTATGTGACTGTGATGCATACTAAAAAAGCTAAATTAAAAAAAAGGAAACAGCCTGTGAAGTTCTTATAGTTCTTTAATTATTTTTGCCTTTATTCCTTAAGGCTATTTTTTAAAATTTCTTTATTATTTCAGAAAGAGAAAAGGTTGTTTCTTTAAATGGTTGTGGTGTGTTTGTCCATGTTATAGTACTACATTTGCAACTGGCATAAACATACATTTATAAAAACCATTGTTTAAACTTCTGAAGTTCATTCAAAATACCATTTTAATTTTGAAGAAGGCCATTGTATATGAGAAAGAATATTTCCTGAATTATTTACTGTGGTGGGCTTTCCTTGCACATTTCCTCTAGGGTGTTAACTTCAGAATACTCAGTATTTGAGCCACACAGTGTGATCACCTGGGAGAGAAACTTCCTTAGTCAATGAGGAAAGATTGAAAGCCAAGGAACTCAGGAAGAGATTGACTTTGAGTCTCCCCAGATCTTGTTTAAATTGAAGAACCTTTCTAGATGTAGGAACAGTTAATCTGCTATCAGAAAAACAGTGCCTGTTTTCAGAATCGCTTTCCTCCTACAGGTCCTTAAAATATATACATTCACACATATACAAACATTTTCCCCTCAAAACATGCACACATATGTGCCATGCAAATATGCAGACATTACACAGGCATGTGCATGTACTTCAAAGTATTCTAACTCATAAAATTATTTGTTTAATATAATTTTTTTCAGCAATGGGAAATTATCATTATTGTGCCATTTACTCACAGCCTTGGCTTACATGTCGTCCCTCATACAGTAAATGGCTGGTTTTGGTGGGCAATTGAACTGGCCTGGAACTATTTACACAAAGTATTACTTACTGGAATTTACCTTTTCCAAGGAGGTTTTACTAGAAAATAAGGGTTGGAGGATTTTTAAATTATATTTATTTATTTTTTTCTCAATCATAAAAGCTTATTAGGTACCCCGGTCCCTTCCCTCCTGCCCTTCCCAGTCCCCTTTGCACCCTCCCCCCCTTTTCCCCTTCCTTTCACCTCCCTCCCTCCCTTTTTCCCAGTGCCCCTTCCCTTCCTCCCCTCCCATTACCTGGAGAATCCTTTAGTGTGAATGTCTAACTTCCCTCTGCGTCCTCCACTCTGGAGGGGTTTAAGGATTCAGTGGCATTGCCCAGAGCCCTTTTTTTTGGCTCCCCTTTAGTATGGGAACACTATTATGACTGTTAGTCCCTTGCCTCTAAGGATCTTAGTGCCTATAATCCATGCTAGACTTTGGGGGTTATTGACATGTCAGTCATTGTGCAGGTCATGCAAAGTCCAATTATGGCTACTGCAGCCCTAACTTGTGTGGAGTATCTTGCGCATCGTTGGTCCTCACCATCTTTAGGCTCTTACAATCTTACTGCCCCCTCTTCCGCATATTTCCCTGAACTTTAGAGATTTGGTTGGTCTGGTTCCAGGTGATTAATGTAGGGTCTCTGATATTCTGGATTATGGTTTGTTGTTTTTTTCAGTTTTGCTGTTCCTGCACCGCCCTTGGGTCCATCCTGATTGGTATTGGAGGTCACCTCCTAACTAGAGATAAAAGCTGATTAAATGGAATCTTACTATAAGGGTAGATTCAAAGGTAGATGGAATAGGAGTAGGAGACAGCAGTGAACAGGAGGTCAGTTTCCCATTTGCAGGATGGTTACCATCTATCTGTCTCACTCTATACCCTCCCTGACTAGAGGATTTTTAAAGGAAAAACTAGGGATATGATTAATTAACAGAATCAAAAGATTAGGGATTTACAAGAAATTTCAACAGGCCACAGTAATTTATTTTAAATTATCCCTTTTCCAAGAATGTTTAGTGATCCTTCTCTCCAGTCATGCTAGTTTGCATGATCCCTGCTTTTCTTTACCTACATTTTCTCGACATCAGAGTTTTAAGTTTTTAATCCTTCCATCTCTTTATGACTCTATGTAATAAAAATATTTCTTTCATTCTTTGCATACATGATCAGAGGACAGCATTTCAGGAGTTGGGTATTGGGTTCCTTAACTGCTGAGCCAACTCACTGGCACAAGTGTTTCACTTTTATATTTCATCATATTATTATCTTGGGGGGGTGCTTGGGAGTTGAATCTGTAGTCTTGGGCATGCCAGGCATCCCTGTACCATCATGATGTGCCTCTAACCTGAAGGAACATATTTTTCACTTAACTAATGTCCCTTTAGGTTGCTATCTGTAGGCACTGCAAGTAACTAGAGCATGCAGGATCATGGCCACCTTTTGATGTATCCTAGAATTGTTTCTGTCCTTTCTGACCTGCCGCTCTGACCCATCTCCTTCTTTTCACCAAGGCACAGAAAACTGTCTCATTTGAGACTCCATGGAAGATTTAGTAGAATTGTAATGGCTTTTCTTTTCCACGTTTGGAGTTTTGCTTGTGTGCTTGCTTGCTGCCTGGGATTAACCCTTTAAAAGGGGGTTGCTGATCATCACGAGCTTGTTAGAACAGACCAGCCTGCGGCCACTCCAACAATACACTTCTGTCCTTTCTGCAACTCAGAGAATTCTGCTGAGCAATGAGAGTATGGGAGGGCTCTGAAGTTCTATGACTGATGGCCTAGTCACTCCTCCACACATAAGGACCCGAAGCCCTTTCAAATTTGCGGGCTCATGGAAATCTCTGCTGTCCAGGCCAGTGTTAATTCTGTGAGTATCTTTCTACCTGCTTGACGCACCCCTCCCACCTCTTCTACCTTTTCACCAAGGCAGAGATTTGAGATCATTTGATGTTCTACCTCTAATTGCCATTTGCTCTCTTACAAGTAGACAGGTCCTCTCATTATCCTCAGTGACCGACCCATGGCCAATGAACTCTGAGAGGCAAATAGGTACAATCTCATCACTGTAGCTTTTCTTATATTTTGTCAAGCTGCTACTAAATTTGGTTCCTTGGCCTTTTCTAAATGTAGCTTGGTTCAACTTCCCCATTCAAATTTTATCTGTTTCTCTTTATATCATAGATAAACTCTTTGTCCCATCCCCTCCCAACCCACCGGATTCTGCAGACTGATTTATACTCCATCTTTGCCTCTATCCTCTGTTAATCCTGCTGTCCATCAAAACCTTCATCTTGATTCTTTTACTTTTCATTAAGTTAAATCTGGCACTCCTTCAAGCTTTATCTTACTATTGCATCCTACATGAATTCTTTAATAATTAAATCTTGGTGTTTCCTAATCCACTTCTGCAAGCAATGGGAGTCTGAAACACAAAAACACTACTGGTTTCCCTGTGGTTGCTTGGTGCATTTAGCTGCTTGCTAGAGACCTGAGTAGAGTGGCTTGGCATTCCTATGGAGGGAAGAATCAGGAAGGACAGTCCACAGATGTCACCATGGAGTAAGAAGCTGCTGTGGTTCCAGTAAGAAAGAAGAAGGATACAAAAACCATCTATATTTTAAGGATTAATTTCTTATGGGCAATGAACAGTTCCCTGAAAATTGAAGAGACTTTCCTAAATCCCTTGCATCCTACATGTGCATGTGTGTGGTCTTCTTGTCATCAGTACTGCCCATCTGAATGTTATAAGTAATGAAGTCATAGTGACGTGTCACAGCTACCAAATGTAGATAATCTACCTCTGAGTGTTTGTTCTTGATGGTAAACATTTTCTGGGTTTGAAAAATATCTGATAACATCTATCTATCTGTCTATCTATCTATCTATCTATCTATCTATCTATCTATCTATCTATCTATCTATCTATCATCATCCATCGCATATATATATATATAATATTCTATACCTAGAATACATTCACTACCTTAATCCTCAGTTCTCTTCTCACACATTTCTCTCACCATCCAATGCAGGCAAACATAATCCCTTATCAGCACAATGTTGCCTTTTCTAGAATGTAAGGTAGTTAAATTGCAACCTTTAAAGGTCAGCTTCTTTCAATTAATAATATGTCCTTAAGATTCTTCTATGTCTTTTCATGGCTTGGTAACTCATTTCTTTTAATTATTGAATAATATTCCTCCGTAGTGATGAATCACGGTTTATCCCTTCTCCTTTGGAGCAGAATCCTATCTACTTCCAAATTTTAGCAATTATGAATAAAAAGTGATATAAACATTGGAAGGCAAGATGTTTTTGTAGACCTGGATTTTCAACTTTTTTTTTAAATAAATACCAAAATGTGTGCTGAATTTATATTTATTTGTGAAAGAAGTTAGCAAGCTGTTTTCCAAAATAGCTGTAGCATTTTCAATACCACAAAGGATGAAGAAAGTTCCTGTTGCTCCAACCCCTTACCAGCATTTGAGACTGTCAATAACAGATTTTAAACATTAGAATGGCAAACTATCTTCCTATGATATATGGTTGTTTCAATTATAACTACAACATCAACAACAACAAATCATAGTTGACACCTGAGAAACAACACCAAAGACTGAATCGGCCTTTCATATGCATGAACACACACATGCTTCTGCCAATGTGTACACACACATTACACACACACTCACACACACACACACACACAAATATATGCATGCTTGAACATACACATGTACACTTATAAACACACACAAACACAAACACACACACAAAATATTACTTTGTGTATTTCAGGTAACAGCCCTTCATCATACTTGCTTTTGGCAAATATTATTTCCTAATTAGAGATTTTCTTCTCCATCTCCTGATGTTAAATGTCACAGAGAAGAAACTTTTTCACTCAAACAAAATCTACTTCCTAGCTCTTTATTTCATGAATTGTGCATTTAATGTTGTATCTAAAAAGTCATCATCATCTGCTGGGTCCCCAGGCTTTTTCTCCTCTGGGTCTAAAGGCTTTATCGGAAGTGTTTAAAGAATGGGATGGAAAATTCAATTAATATGACATTCATACCAGGTTAACACAAATCTAGGACTTCTGGTAGTAGAGAGTAGGAGAGGATGGTCACAGTGGGAAGCCTCCTAGTCTCTGTGAAAAATGCTTTTTCATGAGGCTTCCATTCCTAGATAGTTTGCAGAGATAACAAGCATCTCCTTTTTCATCCTGAGCAATGATGAGGTGAGTAAGCTATAAACATTTCACAAATCTGGATAGGTTAGGAAGAGAAAATATATATATATATATATATATATATATATATATATTGCATGGATATGGTGTGTGGGTGTGGCTGCTATGTATGGACAAAGAGGGTACTTGAATTTGCGTGCCTGTGGAGCCCCAAGGGTAATCATTCAGGAATCATTTGGGATTGCTTTACTTCCTTAATGTTTTGCTCTAGGGTCCGGATTCCAGGACCAGAGTTGCGGGTCACTGACATTTCTACCTGATGTTTTCAAGTGGAATCTGGTAAACTGAACTCAGGTCCTTTTACTTGTGAGGCAAAGGCTTTAACCCCAGAGCTATCTCTCTAGTCTCCCCCCCAAAGAATATTTTTTTAAAGGATTAAGTAAAAAAAAAGTAATAAATGAAAATCATACATAAGTACCAAGTACTGTATGTGCATTTCGGTTATAGTAGTCAATACATGACTCCATAAAAACACAGATTCTTCTATATTTGTCTTAAATTTGCAGGCTTAATGTGGAAATTAATGCAGTGGTTGGCAATCCCCAAGTAAGCCAGTTCCTTGTAGTTAGAATTTAAACAAAGAATATGTATGATAAACATTTGTTCTTGTTTGCCATATTGCCCTGGGTGGCCATTGAAAGCCTGTGTGCCTCATGCAGTGGTGTTTTCCTATTTTCCCGAGACACAAAGCAAGCTTCCTTTTGTTTCCTGAACACCAGCTCTAATTTTCCCTGCTGGATGAATTCACCGAGTTGAGAGTCTGAGAGGTCTTAACATTAGCAGAATCTACAAAGCACCAGAGGGGATCAAAATGCGCTCAGAGAACATTTGCTCCCTGGCTTGGCAGTGTGGTTGCCACAGCTACCAAAGCTGCTGCTTCCTCTGCTTCACGTCCACATGGGAAAAGCATCTCTCAAGAAGGCAGAGCCTTCCTTATACAGCTGACATGTCTGCTTTGATATTCACATCTTAATCTAGCAGGTCTAGTTCCAAAGAAGGCTTCTATTTGGGGATCCTCAGATAGGGAACGGGAAGATCAAAATCTCATTTATGGAAGACTGCAGAATGTAGAGCAAATCAACCTGTTGTTATGATTTCATCCTGGACTTTGCCATCCATTTATATCGTAACTTGAACAAATGTCAGGGAGCTTTATTGTTTCACCTGTTTCAAAGGGAACATGGGACCATTGATGTACACAGATACAGGTGTGCACTCAACAATTTAAATTAGCAATTAAGATAAAATCATATCAGTCTAATTCTTTGATAATGTTTACATAATGCAGGTGTATAATTAATCAACAAATCATTCTGAAATCTTAAAGTCCAACACTTTATTTAACAGTCATTATGCATTGTGCATAAAATACTAATGGAAAGCTTCAGTCAGGACTTTAGTGGAATGAGACCTTCTATAAAAGTGTCATAGATGTAAAAGAATGTGTTGACAATTTATGTATTTCCATTTTCATAAGTTTGCATATTACCGATAAAAGTGAATTCCATCTACTCGTTTTCAACCTCAATTCTAAAGAATGAATTTTGTGTCTTTTTGAGAGAATGTCCTTATTGACCATTTTATATATGTGTATTTATAAATATATAATTTATTTATATATAATTATATTTTACTTATATTTGTAATATGTAATAATGTATATATATGTAATAATGGTATATGCAATTCATATATATAATTTTTAGGTTAAGGAGGAGCAACTAAAATATCATTTATGGTATTTAATTTTTCTTTTCTTAAAAGAGCATGTTTGATCATGATCATTCCTCAATCAGGTGTTTCCAATATCATCTGGATGTCTATTCATCTTTGTATATATTAACTTGTCTAATATGATACAAGTAGGTGTCATTAATTAATCTTACAGATTACCTAAGAGGAAGATTTTTATATCCACAGTCTTTATTTCTGAGGTCCTTATAATCTTATGTCCTTTCATTAATTCGCAGAAACACATCATACAAGGAAGAGCTCAAATTTGAAGGGATATCATGGTGTGCATTTCCTTTATTTTCATTCCTAACAATCATTCAATTAGCTGCCAGAATTTCAATGTAAGCAGTGTTGACTGTGATCTGTGTTATACTGGATCATGGTTTCATTTCTTCCTTGACCATTTATTTCAGAGTTCTCCAGTTTTCTTTGTGTCGTCTTTGTAGGAACAGAGTAACTAAGTTTAACCTTAATATCAAAGCTGTATTTTAGAACTAACTGTTCCTTTGGTCAAAATGATGAATTCAGCAATCACATGTCTAATCAATATGATTTTTAAGATTTATTTGGTCAGATAGCAGAAGTTCACTTGGATATCATAGGTATAGTTCCTGTCTTCCTACTTGCCTGTATTGCTTTGGCCAAGTGGTTTGAACAAGGAAGTACTGTGTGCCATGAAAGAATCATCCTGTGTCTTCTTCATGTTCTTTTTATTCCCCATCAGCCATCACTCTGTCAATAACTCAGAGAGTGGCTGTCCAGCCAGCCGAAGTCCTGGAATAAGAACCATGTGCAAAAAGCTGCAGCTGACCTTCAATCAAAATGGGTGGTAATTTGCAAATAAGTTTTGGTTGACATATTGTCTCTTTTCAACATAATAGTCTATATAGTGAGTGTGACTATGATGATTCTGGATACTGCTGCAGTTACTTTTGCTGCATGAAACCAGCCTAGTGATAATACTACATAAGGAGACAAAGTCAGGAAAGTCTAGAGAAGTCAAATAGAATACTAATGATGTCACGTATGTTGCCTATAGTTGCAGATCTACTTACAACTAAAACTTTTGTTTAGGTCAGTTAATCGATTTGCTTTATTATTTGACTTATTTGGTTGGGCTTTCTACAACCATAAAGAAAAATGGAATTTGCAGAAAAAAGAGTAGGACTGGAAAACCCTGCTGAATAAACTATGCCAGATGCAAAGATAAATTCAATATGTTCCCTCTCATATGTAGAACTTAGATTTATAACTCTGTGTATGTGTGTAGTTCATAAAACTGTAAATAAGAATGTATTAATTACTCATCTCATTGTTATGACAAAAATATCTTACAAAAGCAACATAAGGAATGAAGTGAACCAGTCAAAAAGGAGCAGGGGGCATGGAATAGTGGGAGAGGGGTGAATTAGAACAAAATGCAATAATATATGCATGAAAATTTCATATTGAAACTCATTGCTTGGTATGTTAACTTAGGAAGTTAATTAAAAAGTGGTGCTCGTTGGCCAGCAAGAAGACCCAGTAGTCAAAGGTGCTTGCTGTGCAAGCTTGATGATCTGAGTTTGATTCCTGAAGTCCACAAGGTGGAAGGAAAGAACTAACTCCTCAATGGTGTCATCTGACCTCCATAAGCATGCTGCGATATGTGTGTGCCTACACACACACACACACACACATACACACACACACACACACACACAAATAAAATAAAGGACTTACCTGATCCATGGTCAGCTGTGAACTGAGAAGAAACCTATGTTGTCCCACACAGTACTGATTAACAATAGGTAACTAACAGATTCAGAGAAATGGGAATGAAAGTATTAAGTTGTGTACCCACAGGGGAGCCTACTAGACTCTATCAGATGCTTCTGAGCCTAAGATAACACAAAAGGTCCTGGCTAAACACGTGGGAAACAAAACAAAACAAAAGGACACGAATGTGGGAGGAAGACTGGGAAGACTGGCAGGACATGGGCAGAAAAAGGGAGGGAGAAGTAATCAGAATGCATTAATTAAATGCAAGTATGAATTATCAAAGATCAAAATTCAACACAAAAGAAAGAAAAAAAATGAAGCTGTTTTGCAAAGGTGCAAACAAAGCTCTGAGGTGACAAGATGAGAAGAGAGTGTAAAGTCACAAAGTGACATTCTGACAGACGCTGTGAAAGGCTCTAAAATGTCACCATAATGCACACTGATTACGTTGTATTCTTCCCACCCCTTGTAAGTATAAGAAAATGAAGAGAGCCATGAAATAAATTGTAATAAACACATGCACAGTCTATCTACTATACAACAGCAAACAATGAGACACCACATAGTCTTGGGAGGGTGTCTCAGGAGGGAGCCATCCGGCTGGGAGCTGTTGAAGACTGAAAAGGGCTTTCCCTTTGAACTCACTGAAATGACTGGTTGGAGTCAAAATTGGGCCTCATCATGGTCAATTTTCCTCTTCCAGGAGAAGTAGTCACAGAGGTCAGAACACTTTCACTCCAGAAACAGTTGTCAGATAGGGGAAAATGTTCCCTATGTGCTCCCACAATGTGGGTGAACATTTGAGAGCAGTAAATCTTAAAAGTAGAGGGATGGAACCAGTAACCGACTAGTGATATTCTTAGTTAAGAATGAGGTGATGATAGAATGGCAACATCACAAAATCAGAACATAGTAAATACAAATGGTCTATGTCTTGAAGTTTGTATTCTATCTTCTATTCTGGTCTTATTTCTTGAGCAGAAATAATATTTACATGATTAACTCTACAACACAAAGGGTTTGTTCCCCAACAGAGAACCGTGTTATTGTTAGATATCTTTTCAGAACTTTTCACACAACCACATAATTGCACATAAATATTATATAAATATACATATATAATATAATATAAATATATAATATAAATATACATGTGTATATTCTATATATGTATACATACATATATATAAATTTCCATTTCTTTCTTACAAAAATTTATTTTTCATTTTGATTTAATGGTAGCTCTTAGAGATCTTTGCCATTATTTTGAGAGCTTCTCCATTTTTCCTATATCTCCATAGTATTTCATGATATGGACAGTGTCAGTTTAATATTGGTGTTGACTTGACAATTGAAGCATAAACTCTGGACACATCTGTGAAGAATTAGTAGCTAAGGCAATTCAGGAGAAAGCCTGGGGGAGATTGTCTAATTTTTGAGGGGAGACGTAGTTCACAGTGAGCAGGATCATTCCCTGGGCACGTTATTCACCTGCATGCTGAGATGGAGAGAGCTTGTTAAGTAACTTGGCATCCTTTGTATACTTTGACAGACTCAGAGTCTGACCAATGCGGTTGCCTCTCTCTCAGAAGTTCCTGTACATACTATGTGGTCAGTTCCCTCAGGTCCCAGTGTTGGTATGAACTCTGACAAGCTGGATTACTAACTCTTTAAGCAAGAATAAAACCCCTTATTCACATAAGTTGCTTGGTAGTGAATTTATGGGCAAAAAAAGCAGATAAATTGCAGCGTGGGTACAAATTCCTTTATTTGATTAGCTCTCTAATGGTGGAAAGTTGGGTTATTCATAATTTCACACTACCACATGTAGTACTTTTAATAAATAACCTTTGCATACATTGCTTGTTTATTTCCAGAGAAACGATGCCAAGCCCAGGAAGGGTCACTTTCAGTCCTGACAAGCTCCTTTATCAGAGGTCTCACCTGGGTAATTGTTATGGCTTGACCTTGCCAAATTCTTTAATTTCTACTTCATTAAGATAAGAAAAATGGTTTTCATATACAAATAGATGTAAGTCACCCTGATGTTCTGTCTGTAGGCCTCTCTAGAGAAACTCGTTGAAACATTGTTTTCTAAGAAGGATGATAATCCAGTGCACCATTGCCTTCTCTTGTTGATCTCTCTTTCCAAACAGCTAGTTAAAATTGTGAAGGTTTGTCCAGAGAACCGATCTGCGCAGCCTTCTTTTCCTTGTATACTTCTCCCAACGGCCTAAATTCTTCCAGAGTGATTTGCTCTGTCCTTGATGCCCTTTTCATTCTGTAGAGGAGAAAACTTTCTTTTTCCTTGACCCATCAGGTTCCAGGAGTAGGGCCTTGTAAATTAGGATGCTGAAGGAGGGAGTCACATGGGAAGCACAGACAGAATTTTGTGAGTGCTGGCATAGTGCTTCTGGAAGCAAAGGAGAAATCAGAGAAGAGTAATTCCAAGAGTGGTTAAAATGTGAACCATGAAGAGAAGGTGCAGAAATGAAGAAAGCAACTAAGTTTCTAGGATAGAAAATTGTGGTAAGTTAAATAAGTGAGGCAATCAGTGGTATCGAAGTTGTCCTGTGAAGTTGTTTTTCTTCTCTGGAGTCTTTCTGAGTTGACAAAGGTCAACAGTGGTTTCTTTTTCTTCTGTGGAGAGGGAAGGACACCTTCATAAATGTGTTCCCTGCTTTTAGGCAAACAGGAAAGGTGGAGAGCTTTTTTTTTTTTTTAACCATTGTTTTTCCTCCACTGATTCAACTCAAGAAAATCCTGACACCATTATCTTCATGCATGGAATGGTATATCAGCCATCCCTGTTCCACCATGTTTATTTTATCCTCTGTCCATTCTGTTGTTGATGAGCCACTTGAATTTTTTTCATATTATCTAATTGTCTTGTGTGTATGTGCATATTCCACAGTGTTCATTTGAGGTCAGATGACAACTTGTGAGATCTATTCTCTTCTTATATTATGTGGATTACTTAGGGGATCTTAGGTCATCAAGTTCTTCAGGAAATACCTTCCCCATTGATCCATGAGATACCCAGCAAAACCCACAAAACAAACAAACAAAAAAAAAACACATAAAAAAGCGAAAACAAAACAACAAAGCATGACTTATGTTCAGTTAATCTTAGGTCAAATGTTACTGTTGGTCTTATTTTCTCCCTAAGTTCTCTAGTAATTACTTTAATGGGTTACTTTTTGGTAACCTTTTCACTCTTTAAATATTCAATGAGATGTTTAAAGGACAGGCAGATTTTTTTTGGCTTCTTTTTATTAGTGTATAAAAAAATTGGATGAAAAAGAGAAAACTCCTTTGAAACCACAGACTGTCCAAATATGAGCCAAGTTAAGGTTTCAACTAACATACTTCTAGCAGTCAACACGTTTATAAGAAGCCAGAGGTTCCAACTCTCCTACCAGCTGGCCTCGGCCTGTCCCTCTGGCTGAGAACACTCCTATCTAGGGAAACTAGCAGACATTATTCTCTGTTCCAGGGGCTTACCATGTAAGGCACACTTTCTACCAGTCATACGACTCCGTGGATTTCTCCCTTTAGAATGTTCAGGACAGGCCTCCAGTGCCACAATGCACAAAGGTGAGGGTGCGAGTCCACAGTGCTTTCTATTCTGTGATACTATTTAATCTCATCCATTGATTCATTGCCCTCCCTCTCCTCTTTTACTGCCTATACTTTTGCTCACTAGTGGATAAATGCATGTCTTCCATGGGTCTCTGAGCAAGTAATATCTTCTCCAGCTGCCTTCATCTGCCTTTTAGATTTCTGGAAGCAAAAATCTCTAAAATTTAAAAGGCCTACTGTTACAGAGGGGCAGTTTATTCATTTGGTTTATTTGATTACAATCAGAAGTAAGTTGGTGTTGCTAACATCTATCTATATCTATCTATCTATCTATCTATCTATCTATCTATCTATCTATCATCTATCCATCCATCTCTATCCATCCTTCAATTGACTTGGGATGATTCTAAGTAATTCTTCATTGATCTGCTCATTGCTCCCTTTTTAACAGGAATCAAGAGGTCCGAATTTGTCTTTATATATTTTTTAATTTATATGTCACAAAGATATAGTCATCCAAATATGGAGACAATATAGTCATAGTGTTATAAGTGTTAATTCCACTGCTTTAGAAATTCAAATATTTTCTTATGCAAGTAAGAACAACTTCCAAAATAATGTTTCTCCTCAGTGGTTACTTTATAATAGTTGATCTTCCAAAATATTATTTTATTGTGACAGCAAGTTCTTGAAGAAAAGCATGAAAGACAGAAAAATAGAAAATATTCAGCAACAAAGAGACAGGAAACCAAGTCTGACCAGATTGCAATTCTCAAATTGTGGTTAAACCGATGGCCTGCCCGGGACTGTAGGCAGATTACTTTCTCCCCAGGGGGATATTATAAACAAGGATTTACTATCAAAATATTTTTTATTGGTCTGAAAACTAATTTGCCAAGCACGGAGCTCAGAGGTGTGGAGCAGATGGAAACAACCTGGTTGCCTGCCTTCCAGGAATCAGCAACGGAGGAGCAGCAGCCGTGGATTGGAAATGTCACTTGTGCCCTGAAGCTGCATAAATATCATGAAAGAAGACAGTAGCAACCTCCCAGCCCCCAGCCCCCAGCCCACAAAGCCACTCTCTTGCTGTAGTATTAAACATTAACGATGATTTCTAAAGTAAAGACGAGAACAGATCTGTTCTGTGAAGCTGCCCAGTGGGGCTGGGTTGGGTTTGCAACAACAGCATGTTCTGCAATTATTTTTTTATTGCTCCTTTTATCTCCGTGAGAATCTTCAGCCTTGAAGTAATGAAGTGCTTCCTTTATCACTCTGTATCATTGAAATATTTATCTGATTATTTGAACAAAGGATTACTGCTACAATAAGAATTCTATCCTGGTGTGAACTTGCACTTCAGAAGGAGAAAAGAAAGCCTGATGAGTAAAATAATACTGAGACATTAAGAGAAAACCTTGCAAGTAATAAAAAATGCTGTGGTAGGTTGCAGCCTGTCTTTAGAATGTAAACTTGCACAGTGCCGAAGCTAAGCAAGAATTGTCTCCCAAGTAATACTAAGCACCAAAAAATTTAAAAGGTGTTTGCTGTCCTTTTTCACACAGCGATTATTTTCAGCTCCTTGCTTTCTGCCTTGTTGATTCTAAGAGAAGTCTTTGATTCTAAGGGAAATTAATGAATCTGAGTTGATTGTAAGGGAAGATAATGTGGGTTTGTGTCAGCCAACTTGGGATTCGTATTCTTCTGCCTTACGGTTATTATCCAGTGAGTTCAAAGGATAGAGACGTGCCTAATTAAAAATGGCTTCTTTTTCACCTGCCTGGCTGTGAGAAGCCCAGTCTCTACAGGAACTCACGGCCAGCACCTTGTAGACTAAATACAGGTACTAACAAAAGTCCCTTAATGAGCTTCTAGCCTCTCTAATTTACACTGGAAGGTCATTCTTAAGACTTTGCTCCAACAAGGTTCAAGATGTGAGTGTTGAGCTGACATCTGGTTTTGGTTGCTGGATCTGTTGACTGTTCCGAAGCTGGAGAGATAGAGCAGCCTCAGAAGTCCAGTGGAATCAGGAGCAGGTGAGGAGCACACATCCTCTTGTTTTTCTGTCTGGTAATGGCACAGGCTGCATAAGCTCATCACCATCCTAAGGTCCAGCAGTTCACTGGGTCTATAAGTGCACACAGTGGCCCTCGCTTCCACCGCGTGCCAGCAAGGCTCTGTTACAGCCATGCTAGATGTGTCTGTCATCTTCTGCCACCTAAGGTAGAAGAGAAATTGCTCACCTTGCAATTTCATCTTTCTCCCTAGGGAATCTTCTTTCAGAAAGCCTTGTCAACTACTGCTTTAGTCGCTATTCTCAGGGTGTTTTAAAACTGTCATGCAAGTCTCATCAACTGTTTATTGCATAATAGCAATTTTTTGAAGGCCCAAAGGCTTTATGGCCCTTACTGCTATACCATGATTGTCAGTAGATATGTGGGAGAGGAACCCTGCTGTAGTCTACTGGGTGAGGTGAGTTTCCAACTGAAGACCTTGTGGCTTCTGTGTGATAACACAGAGAGATGATAGGAGCTGTGAGTAGTGTTGCCACAAACACAGGAAGGCACCCATTTCTTGACAATCTGATTTCAAATTGTTGGAGTACCCAGTTCTGGGATTGACAGATTATATGCTAACTGTATTTTCATTTGGGGGGAGTGAAGCCTCCAGATAGGTTATTGCAATAAGCTGTGTTTACACTTGTGCCACCTTCTTTCAATACTGCACAAGCATTCCTTTTCTCAACATCCTAACTAGCCCTCGTTATCATTCACTTCTTTTTAAATAGCCGTTCAAACTGGTGTGAAGTACTACCTTAGTGATTAGTGATGCTATGTATTACATATGTTTGTGGCCTTTTTGCTCTCTTATTTTTAGAAACATCAATTCAACTTTTTTGTCGGTTTTAAAAATTGGATTCCTTAATCTCTTGAGTTGAATTCCTTATATATTTTATTTTTTAATTCCTTATCAGGTATATATGACCTGTATGTCCTTTCTACTGGTTTTTAGGTTATCATTTCACACTGTAGTTTCTTTTGCTGGGCAAAAGCTTTTTAATTTGATATGGCCTCATCTACTTAGACTTTCATTAGCTGTAATTTTCAAGATTAATTTATAATTTATTATTGTAAACACCAACATTGGGTAGTTTTTCCTTATTTTCTTGGGTGCTTTTAAAGTTTCAGATCTTATGTTTATGTCCTTAATCTACTTTTAATCAGTTTTTATGTATTGTTTATTTTATTTTTTGACATATGACATACAATTTTCCCGATGCCATGTATTCATGTCACCTTTGTCAAATTTCAGCTGTTCATATATGCATCTGTTTAACTCTAGGCTCACAAATCTGTTCTACTTATTGACATGTCCATTTTATGTTAGTGATATATTTTTTAA
Source organism: Typhlomys cinereus (assembly GCA_023101885.1). NCBI lineage: Eukaryota > Metazoa > Chordata > Mammalia > Rodentia > Platacanthomyidae > Typhlomys > Typhlomys cinereus. The sequence goes on along the minus strand of JALPQD010000157.1, from coordinate 4,007,741 downwards.
TGAATCCAGTTTTGTAGAATGGTTTGGTATTGGGTAGTGTGGGCCTATCCAGACTTGAAATCCTTTTTCCAATAATTGCCTTGGTTATTTGAGTTTGTATTTGGTTCTCTATGAATTTTAGAAAGTTTTTGTCTTATTCCTCAAAAAAGAATTGAAATTTTTCAAAATTGAACTGGAGTTTGAGCAGGGATGTCTTTTCAACTGCAGACTATTTTGAATGACACACTTTGCACAAGCTTACTTCAGACTATTGGAAACTGAAAAGAGATACTCAGTTCTGGTCCTTAAAATTAATAAAGACTGTTTAAGATTTTCATAAGCAAAATATATAAAAGTGAGATACAATTAAACATCTTTAAAAGTCTGACCATTTAAACCTGTCCCTAACTTGTCACATGTGATTTAGTTTCTTAGTTTAGCACCTCATGAACAAAACTAGTTGAAAACAAACATTGCCTAAATAAAAAATTAATTGATCATAGCATCCATTTCTGGTAATGCCTTCTAATTTTGCCAAACAAATCAGGGAGAAAAGAATATTTTCGATGTAGTAAGCATTTCTATAATGACACAGCAAATAATTTCATGATTTTATATCCTCAATATTAGTATTAAGGGTAGAAAACAAAGTTCATTCATTAAACAGAAATTTATTATACATTGCCTATGGGCCAGTTTGTGTTCTTTATATTAGAAACACAATGGAAAATCTCATGGCACTTGGAGCCTAGTGGGAGGGGCACATTATAAACAAATATATGTAATATAATAAGATACACAAAAATCGGGGTAAATAATAGATGCTGCAGGTAGCCAAAGATGTCCAGGAATTGCCAATTCCCTATTGGTTAGAGGAGCTATTGTCTGGGGTTGGAGCCACTATCAGCCATCTGACCCAGCACTGAGGGTGAGCATATGAGTAGGCTTTCTCCCATGATTAAGGTCATGAAATAGGGGATTGGATCAGGAACCTGGCAGCTTGGTGAGAAGGGTAAAAGTGAGGACAGAGATAAGAGTGGATCATTGACAGAATTGAACCCCGCAGTTAACTAGCTGTGGGATAGAGTTCATCTTGTTAAATCTGTCCCACCTTGTCACCTTAACTGTCAAGCAGAGATTATCATGGAGGCAAAATTTATTTCATCTTTTAGCATGTACCAGGTGCAGGGCAGGGCTGATGTTTTCCTTTATGATTTTATTCTTACAAGAATAGTTCTGCAGAAGTATTATTATGTCTGAGGAACGAGGAGAGCAAGAGGGTGAAAAGATAAAAGTCTGTCCCAATATGACTGGGCTGTGGGCACATAGACAGGTCAGTCTGAATTGCTCTTGACTTCTCATCCTCCAGCGAGACGGCTCCCTCTCACATGTATTCACACCACATCCAGCAAGAAGGACCTCTTTCTGATGCTTTACGTTGGTTTTCCCAGCAAGCAAGTGGGCTAGAGACTCTCTTCAAGCAGAAAGCACCGTATCTGCATTCACGCTGTATCTGCATCAGTTTCTGCATCCATGCCGTATCTGCATTCAGTTTCTGCTGTGTTGGGACTCCAAGTATAAAGGAGGAGGGGGTGGGAGATAGTAGCAGGCCTTTCCACACACTTCTCCAAAGAAGTGACTCTAAGGTTATTTGGATTTGACTAATGTGTTTACTTCCCAGCAAGAGGTCACACTCTGGCCTTCCAACAAAGCCCTCCTCTGAAATGCAACTCCATGGAAGCCCAACTACACTGTACCCCTGCTGAGGCATGTCTCTTTGTGGAACATCATTAGAATAAAGACTAGATTCTGCAGCAAGTCATTTCTAGTCCATGCCAAGTGCCACTTCCTGTATTTCCCTAAATACCTTTTTTGTAAGATAATGGGTATTGAATAGAAGATCTGGATGTCAAGTCAGGTCTGTATGACCCCAAATTACCTGGTGAGCCTGCCCTAATCATCATCTTCATGATTCATGGATTAAGTGAGATAGGATATGAAGTACATAGCTCCGTGCCTGGTAAATATTTCCCATAATTTAGAATTAATTACTAGGCTGCTATTATTTTAGCTTCACATTGGAACTACAAAACTATGCTTTCTAGAAATTGATTTATATCATTTAAACTTGAAATTAGAATTTTGTGGAATTTGGTTTTGCTAATTTCAGGATGGCTGAAGGAGGAAAAACATTGTGCAGGGATACTGTGAAATGGGTGCTATATTGCTAATAAATAATTGTGTTTGTTGTGATCACTTTGATGTGATTTTGTTTAAATACATATATTTGTCTATTTTGTTACAACAGAATACTTGATCATTGGTATCTTCATAATCTAGAAGATTTATTAAACTCATAGTTATGGAAGCCTAAAGGCATCACATAAGCATTAGCTTGGCTATGATAAGAGCCTCATGGTAGATTGTGTTAGTGTGGTATGAATATTCATGTAAGGACTTCATGGTAAAGGGTGTCTAATGTGATGTAAATAAACATGGCAGGATCTCATGATAAAGTGTGTCAATATGGTATAAATACACATGAGAAGGAATGATTGCCTTGTAAAATGAAAAGGCAGAGAGCAATTTGGGGGAATTGTCAAGATCTTCAGATTGTAAGTAGCTCTGCAAATTGATGATATGTTATGTATGGTGTTCTACTAAATGATCAGGCTCACATCATTGTGTGAGAACTAACTCCTCACTCTGGACTCCACACAACTATCAGTCCTTTCCCTGTTTATCTTGGACTGATGTAAGGACTTCTCATCGGGTTCCATCTCTTACAATTCCACCACCTCAAACTGACACACTAGGGACCAAATTTCAGAGGCTTAAGTCCTTGGTTGGCAAATTATATTTAGGTCACAATAATAACTGGCAAAAGATTACAATGGAGAGACAGATTTCAAAATCCTCATATGAAAGGAACTACCAACAGAAGGGGTACCAAACTACCAAAGGGCAGCATAGAGCAGAACATGCACAGAAATAGCCGAGCTGCACCAGTGTCCCATCTGTCTGGCACGGGTGCCCTGTAGTATCTGACCTTTCTCCGGTTCTGGACCACTTCCTCCCTCAACAATGCCTTTCTCCTTTAATAAATGATCTGTGCCCAAATCCTTGATATGGGACACAGGAAACTGGGAATCCCAGTAGATGCCCTGGAGAACCCCATCCCTGCTTGAAAAGTAGGTAAGATTTCTCTCAAGAAGATGGGGTGACTTTGTATGGAAGAAAACCAACTAGACATCAAGTGAAGTTTAGGATTTCTAGAGCTACTTCTAGCAAGTTGGCTGTTCTGGAAATGCCAAGAAAGGCACATGATTCCTATTCAGAACAATTGTGGGAGTAATTATGAATGTTAGAGGCAATGTTAACTAAGAAGGCAAAAACAAGGCACATACTATAGAAAGCAGCTCCTATAGAAAGTGTCCATGAGACTCAGCCCTGCTGAATGAGACAGGGTGTGTAATAGTTGCATGACACAGATGTGACATTTAGACATGGAAGGGCTCCCAGATTGTGCCTTAAGCCACAGGGACACTGAACATAATTGAACAAAAGCCATTGGGGGAAAGAAAACCATCATTTTGAATGAAATCGATATCATTGAATTTTGCACATAAAATGGCTAAAATGGAAAATTCTGACATATATTTGAAAATTTTGAAATGATAAACATTTAATAATAAAATGTGCCAAAGCCATTCGTCTGTGTATTTTAAGTGGGCAAATCATACAGTGTGTGTTTTTACCTTGACAGGCTTTTTTTTTAAAGTTAAAGTCATAGGGGAACATTTTGCTTCTACAATTATTTGGCTGACTTTTCCTTTTGATTTCTGAAGATGTGTCCTGTACACTATCCAAAGGCAGCAAAGCTTGCTAGAGTAATGCTGAAGGTGGGAAGCTCTGCAGACAGATGCTGTGTCTCCTGGGATCCCTGGTAAGACAGTCGGTTGGAGATGAGACTCTCACAGGCAGCTGCCAGGCTTCACATCGAGTCTAATAAAGCAACAGCATAAAGCTCTCATCAATACAGAAGCTGACAGATCAGACAATAGACTTTGGCTAATTAATATTTAATGGACCTATGGATTTTTCCTCAGCAGCTGGAGTGCTAAATAATAGTCAATTAGCAAATGTGTTAATTAACTCTAATTACATAGCACACGAGCTTCTCCAAGGGTTTTTGCTTTATAGATTTATAAGCCGGTGTTCCACCACTTTTCTTGAACGCACTAGGCAGCTAATTAATTGATAAGTAATAATTCTTTCTCTCAAAAACACTATTTGAAAATAAAATCCAGTTTAATACTTGATGTCAGTTTTTGGAAATGACGTTTACAGGTATAAGATGAATCTGATGTCTGCTTTGGAATAGGCTTGTATTAATCACCAGGGAGTTTTTATTTGTATATGAGTGAGAAGGAGAGAATATTATGAATACTGAATATGTATGTAAGAGAAAGAGAAGGAAAGAAGGAGGAGGTGAGGAAAGAATTAAAGACAAGAAGAGGCAAAGAAAGAAGGGAGGGGTGAAGCTGGTTCTTTGTGAACCGTCAGAATATGCCTAATTTGACTTGCAATATGCAAAATGATGAACTCCAGGAGTTGGGGTGATCAATATGAACCATGCAATTAATGGCAATCTTCTGTGCCTCACGTGCCAGTTAAAGAAAGTGCTTGTGAATGTTGTGAGGAGCCTGCCGCTGGGAATGGAAAGTGCTCTCAGGAAGGCTATCAGCGGAGCTGCTTTGCACAGCAGCCCACCATGGGGCTTAGATCAAAGCCTAGAGATGGCAGCAGCCTGATTGGGGAGCCAGTGGCTTGTCCCATCTCAGTGCCCAGGATGCTGCTCAAGGCATTCTATAGAAACTCTCCAAGGGAATTCTGCTCAAACTGGTGGGTCATTTGAAGAATTCTGAATAACAGACTTTGCATTAGTTCTCAATTCCCTGATGTTTCCAGCTTCTGTTAGAGCCTTTAATGTCAGAAAACAATGCTTCTAGAAACAATGTCAATTGTAATGTCAGAATGTATCCTTCCCATCGAACTTGTTTTATCAATACAATAAGACTCACAAGGACTACTCTGTTGAGCAAAAAGATCATGTCTTCCTCCTGTGGCAAGAGTCACCAAGTCCATAGTTCCCTTTAAACCACTGTAAAGAAACAGAATATAATGTATACCCGTGAAAATGCACATCAAATTATATGCTTATGACATTGTCTTGTTCCTGACATGCTTTAGAGGACACGGATGCCCCAGGTGATGGTGAATCGGTTCTGACATTTTTTATTATCAGGCAAGGGGATTTGCTTCTGCTGAACAAGAACAGTGTCTCCTGTGCCTGCTGGGTGGAGAGTCATGTGGGGAGAAGGCCTTCAGGAATCTTGAACCGCGCACACAATGAGGATAAGAACAGGCCTGGGATGGTTGGAGAGACGAGCATTGTGAAAACATACGTCTAAGCCATAGTTTGGAGCAGTGATTAGCACTGGCCAAGCTGAACTTCACGTCCTGTCTCATATAATGAGAAACGGGTCTTCCTCTTGCTCCAGTTGTGCTGTGAAAACGAAGCAAACAAGGAATCCAGGGGGGCTCCTTGCTCAGCACTTGTGGCTCAACTTACTTTTTGCTCTCTCCTGGTGTAGCTTCAAGGCCTAGGAAGCCCTTTTTTTCTTCTCATGTTTGTGCATGGTTATGCGTGTGTGTGTGTGTGTGTGTGTGTGTGTGTGTGTGTGTGTGTGTGTGTGTACACTGAGGATATTTGAGTGTGTGCGCCTATGGAGGTCCAAGGTTCTTGGTAATCATTCTGGATTGCTCTTCCTCCTTATTGCTTTGCTCTGGGATTCTCAGGCTCTGCCTTCCAATTGCAGCTCTGAATTGCAGGTCACTGCTGTATCCTTCTGCCATTTTTTACGTGCAATTTGGGATTCAAACTTGGGTTTTTTTGTTTTCAGAGCAAAGGCTTAAACCCCTGAACCGTCTCCCCAGCTGCCAGACAGTCATTTTGAGAACCATAGAAACCTGGGAGTATTCAACTCCCCAAAGTGATGTTGTGAGAAGGGTTTGGCTTTTATTATAGTTAGCACATCTCAGCTGTCTTGCAGTGTTGCAACCTGACAGCACAGAGATTCTAAAGCAATGCTCGTGTCCAGGTCCAACTCTAGCCAGAGGCCCACCAAAGCAATGAACCATGAGAAGTTGGAATTTTCTTCAGGAAATTCCTTTGTTCATGCCAGGAGGAGAGAGAGCGACTTTTATACACAGAGTACTGAAAATTTGCTAAATCTGTTGCCAAACAGAGGATAAATTTGTCTCCCAGAAGTAAATCTTACACAGCTCTGAGAACTTGTGAGACCACCTCATAACAGAGACTAGACCCAACCAATCTCACCCAGAGGACTCACACCCAGAGCAGAATTGCTTAGATCTTTATAATTTTTGCCCTATTTACATCTAAATTTCTTGTCATAACTTTGAATACAGATTTTTGAGGGTGATATCTCTCTTCCCAATATAACCATGTTGAATACATTTCCTGTTTCTGCTAATTTGATTTTTTGCTAATTGATTTATTAAGTGCAGGAGATGGAAGCAAAACACAGACCTTACTACAGTTCAGATAACAGTGGTTTTGGTCACTGTTAAAACTCACAAAAATGACAACTTCACATGACCCAAATCATTATCTGATAGTTTAGAAGCCTGACGTCTCATACAAGTTTCACTGGACTAAAATCAAGGGATTGGCAGAGATGCGTTCCTTTTAGGAGACTCTGAATAGATCCATTCTCTGTCTTTTCTAGATCGTCAGGGCTTCCTTTGTTCTTTAGCTTGTGACCTCTTCTCATGTGTCCAAAACCAGCTGAATTCTCACACTTTGTCATTCTGATAGTTTCACCTACAAGGACTCTCATGTTAAGGATAATTTCCCTGATTTTAAGCTCAGTGATCAAGAGTTTTAATTCTGCATATGACTTTCGAAACATGACACATTTCTCAGATTCAGAGGTTTGGATGTGGACTTGTTTGGGGTAATCATTATTCTTCTATCCCAAATCTTTTGGGAAATTGAAATGAAGGGCTGAACATTCCCCTTGAAGAGAAACTGAGTCTTCCATAAAGTCTCCTTCTGCCTTCAAGGATCAATTCAAATACCTTTCTGCCTTAACTCAGAAGGAGAAGCAAGGACTCTCCCTTGATTCTGTTCCTTTCATACTTTCTGCTTCCTTACCCTGTGCTTAGCCACATACTGGCATTCAACACATACAGAAGATCCTTTTCCCTCTTTTAACATACTCATGGGAACTCCAGATTCTTCTAACATTCCTAGTTCATAGGACAAGAAGATAGGATGGTCACGAAACTATTCTCCTTCTCTCTGTCTCTGTCTCTATCTCTGTCTCTGTCTCTTTCTCTCTTTCCCTATCTTTATTACGTTCCCTCCTTCTCTCCTGCCCTATTCCATTTCTTGCCTCAAGCTCATGATCTTCTTGCCTCTCCAGGTGTGTGGCACCATACCCAGCCCACAACTATATCTTGAGCTGAGTGATAATGGACATTCAGAGTAAATCCCACATTGCCAGAAGTAAAATTTCTTTTTGAGAAGAACTCTGTTATTCTTAACTCCCAACCTTTTAAAAGCCTTCCTCAATGGCAAAGAAAATGAATCTTTGGCACCAGTTGATGACAGAATGAAAAAAAAAATCATTTGATCTTTCGGGCCTCATATTTCTCACCTTTTAAACAAGAATGTTGTTTTTCCAGATGTTCCTGAGGCTTCCTGCCAGCTCTAACAGTTAGTGACTCAATTAGCTATTTACCCTGAGAGACATGAACTAAATTCAAATCCAGCATCAAGAAACATGAATTTCTATTTTACCTGGGGGATTAAAGGTTGGCCATAAACAATGCCTGGATGTAACTTTATGTGCATTTAACTGTGAATGATGATGCTGCAGGAGGGCTGAGTCCTCTTGCATGTAGTTCTTGGCAGACATTTCTTTTTATTGTGTGCATGCATGTATGTGTATGTACATTTGTGTGCTGCATGGATATGTGTACTTGAATGCACAAGCATGTGTACAAGAGGACACTTGAGTATGCATACCTGTGGAAGCCCATGTATGACATCAGGAATCACCTGGGATTGCCCTTCCACCTACGGCTTTGTTTTGGGATTTCAGTGAATTTTTAGAGTTGAATTCCTCTCCTTTCTGATTGACAGTTTTTACATGGGATCTTGGGATTCAAACTCTGGTCTTAACCATTGAGCCATCACCCCAATCCAGCAGTCAGTCTTTTTAAGCTCATATTAAGCTATTCTGGTGAACTCTGAATACAGTTGCAGTTGATCAGCTGATATAGAAGATGTATGTCTCCAGGCAGCCTGAAAGAACTAGCAGAGGGCATCTCTGGATGAGAAGTTCTACACAGTGACATGGAAAAGAGTGTGTGATTGGCAGAGGAGAGACTTAAAGTGCTCCATGAAATTGTCGCAGCCTATCTCTCCATTGACCCTTGTTCTAGTGCCAAGAGAATTGAGAATATTTCTGCCTGTCCAGTGACCAAATTCCAGAACCATCAGCTGTGAGGACCCCAGTGTATGAAGGCTTTCTTCCTCCACTACAGAAATGAGAAGTAAAGAGGAGGCCATCTGACCTGAAATCTAAGATCTCAGAAGAGCAAACAGTGTGCTGAAACATATATAAAACTATAGGTGGAATCCTGAGGTTATAACTAATGAAAACAATGTGCAGAAATGGAATCTGAATCTTTAAAGCATGCTGTATTCAGAGACCGGAAATCAGGGAGGCAAGAAGACTCCTATCCCAATATCTAACTTCACATTATCTCCTGTTGGCATATTATACAAGGAAAGTAAGACATCATTCTTAAGTCTGTTTATCTCAGTTTCATGGTGTGGGTGCTTCTCTCCTTATACCCCTGTGCCATCTCCTCACTGTCACTTGACTGGGATTACATGGTGCACATACACCAAGGTCACTGGGTCTTGCATTTGCACTAAATCATGATTTGGATTACTCATGACTCCGATAACTTATAACAAACCAGTTGTCAGAAGTGTGTGCTTGCTAGGTTATTTACAATTTGTCTGTGCCACTTTCTTTCTCAATAAGAATGTCCTTATCATGCAGAATACAAAAGTGTTTCTACCTCTTACTTGGTCCCCAATCACTATGATTGCTGTCGAGCTTAGGAATCCCACTGAAGGAAAATTCAGGCCCTCTCAGGAACTCAATTTCAGTGTTATTTGTGCCTATGGTACATGCAGACAAATATCAGTGTAGCCAGATCTGAGTTACTTGGCTTTATTCCTACTGTATTTGAGAAGCAAGGGCAGGGTGAGTACGGGCTTTCTGAGTCTCATGGAGAAATAAGGGAGTGAGAGTGAGCAAGTCAGCAGTGAGCAGCCAGGCAGTATGGCCAGCTAGCTCGCTAACACTCTGACTGTACTCAGAGTGGGACCGAGGACTGCAACAGAGCAAGAAGCAGCCATAAAATGTGTCTTGGGTGACCAAAATTTTCATTTGATGCCTCAGTATTAGATTTCCTTCCCTTTGGGCTATGTCATGAAAAGTCTTCATTTAAAACAAAGAACATGTGAAATAAATTACTGTCATAGGCTCATTTTTATTTAAAACATACTGTATGTTCTTCGCTGTGTAAGAAGGACTCTTGTAAATGCTTCATTAGTTGAACTATTTACATATCTCTAAAAGAAATACAGATAAGGAAAAACATTTTAAGAGAAATTAGGGAATAAAGTCAAAGCTACAGTGTTAGCTGTGGAAATGAAAGAGGAAACAAAGGGAAGGACTGAGAGCAAGTCAGAGCATGGGAAGGACACTGCACGCGTTCAGCCACATGTTCCACAGGGTCATCCTCTGTCTCGGTCTGGGGGGTCATAACCTTGAGGCTAAAATACAGAAGCTGTATAGATTCTTTTACAATCGAAAAGGAAACTAAAGCACATCTCAGAAAAATCCCCAATGTCTTCAGGCACTGCCAAGATGCTTCTCAAAGAAAGCTCTGGGCAGTGTTTATAGCTGAGCCTGAGAAAGGCATCTAAATTCAGAGTGAGCCACAAAGAGCAGAATGTCTTATGCGTTTACCAAAGTCATTACTAGAAATAATTAAATGGCTTGATGGTTTCAGGGATTTCAAAAGAGGAGGCAATGCATGCCAGAGCCATCCACACATTTCCCAGAGGAAGGACAAAAACCATGAATAAAATTAGGGCCAAGCCACAATAGGTGATCTAACAATTAGCATATATGAAAAGAACACAGTTAGAGACACTGCAAGGGAACACCACCATTTATTTTCCATATAGATTTTTTTTTGCGTGTACATTTCAATAATATTGATTTGTGTTTTCAATGCTCTAAAGATACGAGACTTATAAAAATGCCTTCAGAATGAAATTATGTAGGAAAACATCTAATTCATGAACAGAGAGATAATGATGGTGGTGGGTTTTGGGAGGTATCAAGAGGAAGCAAATAATTTCAACTGCTCATTTCATAGTGTATTGGCTTCAGGACAATGGGCAAGATTTGGATATGAGAGTGAAAACAAATATCTTTTTACAAATACTTAATATATGTTTGAAAGATGTTATATATTGAATTCAGAGTTTTACATCATTTTTTGCATGTCTATATGAGTGTGTGTGTGTGCACACGTGTATGTGCGTTTGTGTACAAATGGGTAATTGAGTGTGTATGCCTATGGAGGCCAAGGGTAACTTTGGAAATCATCCCTGATTGTTCTATCACTTTAATGATTTGCTTTAAGGTTTCCTAAGCTCCAACCTCAAGGGCCAGAATTGCAGTCCCCTGCCATATCCACCTGACATTTTCACATGGGATCTGAGGATCTGAACTCAGGCCCTTTTGCTTGCAAGATAGAGGCTGAGCTACCTCTCCAGCCCCTAAAGACATGCTGCCTGGAAGAGTATGTTTCTATATTCTTAATGGAATGAGTTTTCTGAGAAGAAACAGCGTGAATACTGTCCTTTCCCTATCGGCACAAGGAAAGCTATGACAGTGTCCATTTCCACATGATGCTTTTGTCTGTTTAGGGTGTCCATCAGTACAATTGGCTGCTCAAGCAGGTGGTTTGGTCTGTGACTGCTAAAACTCTTTCTCAGGCAAGATAGAAAATGTTTTTGTATACGGGAAGGTTATATTAAAAATCAGAGCTTTCTGTTAGTTTAAGTCATTCACAGGGCCTAAGTAGAACAGGCCTTGTTTAACTGAATCTTTCTGATTGTGATGGAACAACATAGCAATATCTGCTAGATAACTTTTGTTTAAATTTTCTTTCTTTTTTTTATTTCCACTCATACAAACTTAATAGGTATACCAGTCCCTTCCCTCCCTCCACCCCCCACCCCCTATGCCCCCCTCCCCTCTCCCTTCTCTCCCCCAGTGCCTCCCCCTCCCATCCCCGGAGCATCCTTTAATGAGCATGCCAAACTCTCCTCTGGGTCCTCCTCTTTTGTTTAAATTTTCTAGGTCAAGCTGTTTCAAGTTTCATAAACAAAAGCATGCTGGGATACCACTGTGGAAAAAGGTGGCAAATGGCGTGGATTCTGCCGTCAGCCTGAATGCTGGTTCTGATGTCCTAATATCCAGACGGAACCCAGAAAAAATCCTTCTTAGCTGGTACACCCAGGTGGGCAGCTGCAAGTTGGATGGATGAACTGAGAAGATTCCATTCAAAGTTTTGATTGATTAAGACCATTGTAAATTGTAGAGGAAATGCCATGGCTCTTTATAGCTTCTCAAGACTAGCAATTCCAATTTCTATTTTCTTTTCATGATCTATCGGGTATTTCATTTTACTCATTCAGTCCTTCACATGCCCCCACATGACTGTCATTGTGTCACATTTACAGAGGAGGAAACTGCCGGGATTATGAGAGAATTATTTTGCTTAAATTCCCATAGCTAGCTACTTGCTACCTGTTTACTGTATCTTTTGCAATTCCCTCTCTTCCTTCACTTTGCATTTTCAGAGTAGTAATGCTGAGGATTGAACTCAGGATCTTGTATATACTAGGTAAGCAGTATACTACCAAGCTAAGATCTTGGTCCTCCCATCTTCCTCCCTTTTCTTCTCCATTTTCCTCCTCTCACTTCCTTCTTTTATTTCCCTTTCTCTCATCTTTATTTCTTCTTGCATCCTTTCTTTCTCATTCCCTTTCCCTCTCTCTCCCTCCTTTTTGTCATTGCACCACCTGGTAATTGGTTTCTGTTTTCTCATTTTCTGCATCCTATACCTTAGACCTTAGTTTATTTGGAAGCCTGGGGATGTAGCTTCCTAAAGGGAGAGCAAATTGTATCCCCAGGGCAAACACTCGCTAGTGCTCTGTCCTGCGTCTCCTTCCCTGTCATCTGCATGGTATCTACAATCATAAATGTCAGAGTTGGGCCTCAGTAGACATTAGACAGATGCCAAGGTAAGGGGGATGGAAAATTGTATTTATGATTTATTTATACGATAGCTTTAAAAAGTCCCTTTGAAACAGTGAGCATTCACAGCAGGCATTCCTTTTTAACATTTTAGTAAAATGCACCAAAATGAACCCACTTTGCTTGTCTTTCTAAAATTGGCCACTCTGCATTCATTTCTGGAAAATTTTTGAAGAAATTCTACATAGAAAATTAACAAATTAATTTAGATGATGCTTTTAAAACATAATTTTAGGCTGGATAAATTCTGGATAAAACAATAAAAGGAAGCAAGAGAGTAACACAGAAATAAACCCCAAAGTTTGCTGGTGTTTACTGGGAGGACTGGAAGGATCTGGTCATTCTAGATTTCCCATGCTTTTCTCCTCAGTAACTAAGATTGCTTTTATAATATGAAAAAGTTGGTTTTACTGTAGTTTTACTTTGAGAGAATGAACTAGGGTAATTTTACTTATAAATTACTATGGGTTTCTTTATTCAACTTAAGCAAATGTATATTGCGCTGGCTTGCAAGCCAAAGTGGGGTAAAGACTGGGGAATTCAGAAATGAGGGGATTACATGGTAGGATATGGTAAACAGGCACGTGAAAAGAAATTCTTCATGAGATTAGGAACTACACAGTGTGTCCAGCTCACCACTACAGTGCCAATCAGTATCAAATAAAGTGCTTAATGCCAGGGAACCCAAAAAATAGGTACCAGAGAGCTAAAGCAATGTCCTGTCCATCCAGGATGGAAGGCAGACTGATACTGCCACCTTGCATGGCCAATGATAACCAAACCCCACTCCTCTGTCCAGAGAATGAGTGACTCCTGTCACTTAGCCTAGGTCACATATGTGCTGCTTACTTACCTAGTCAAAGTTATGACTTGTCATACCATGTAATATGTCTCTTCCAAGAAACCTTAAAATTACACATTTGCTCTCCTACCACAGGTCTTAAATGGCTGCACCATTGGTATTAATAAGACCTTTTGCCTAAAAGGACTGTTGATCCCGTGCTTCTTGGAAACCACCCTCCCTTATATACATTCCATGTATATAAGTGGTGCCAATCAACAGAGCAGTGTGGGGCATATTTGGTCATATTTGGGCTGCCAGAATCTCCACTTGATATTAGGCCCAGTTGTTGTCAGAGAGCTTAAGATCATGAATTTCCTATAATGAAAGAACATTGAACAAAAGTGAAGTCACTTTTCTTGTCTTTTTGAAACTTGGCACTCTACATTAATTTCTGGAGAATTTGGAATTCTTTAGGAATCTTAAATCTTTAAGATGCCTATAGTATTCTGGATGGGTTGACTAGGGCACATCATGTTTGCTGATTTGCCCAATAAGAAACGACAAAGCTAGAAGACATGACTTCTTGCCTTATTTGTTAGCACTATCTTAGGCATCAGGTGGTGGGGACGCAAGTGAACAAAGCAGGTGCAAACAGGCCAGGCCAAGCAATGGGGGAGGGGATTGCCACACATTTTGCATTGTATTGACAGCTTGAGTCATGGACATGAGTGAAGCGGGCATCACAGAGAGTATCTGTCTTTCACCAGAGAGTTCTGGAACAAAAGCAAATTACATTATTAGCATGGTAAAGAAAACCATAGATGGAAATCCAAGAAATTGCATGTCAGTAATTAAGCTGATCCAGAACAAAAATTTCAATCAGTTCTTAGCCAGCAACCCTGGAAAGCAACCGAAGCAACACAGTCACTTTTACTTAAGTCACATTAAAAGCACAGCCTCCCAGTTAAGGATGGGCGTAATTGCTTAAGCATATCACTGTGTTTCAAATTCCTAAGTGATTTCCTGCTCATAAAGTCATTACATTTCTTCAAGGCCAGATTCCTGGATGTGAATAACTGGAGTGCTGAGCAAGTTGCCTTCAGAATCTGTAGTTTACATGGGGGTCTGCTTCAGAGCTGATATGGATGGATTCAATGACTCCTAGAAAGCAAATTATAAAGGCACTTTAAGTCTTTGGGTGGTTTGTGCAGTATGGTAATGGGGTTCTTTGAAGATTATATCAAGTAATCAAATAACTTGTTCTAAATTCTCATGAGAAAAAGTTCTTTTCTTTTTTAACCGTGAAGCACTTTGAATATGATTCAATTTCACAGTTCCTCTCTTCTGATTATAAAATATTTTAATGTTTAATATCATAAGGAAAATATCTTTCTTTTTTATGTTATTCAATGGAATTTATATATTTACACATATATCCCCTTCTCTAAGCATCTGACTCCCCCTCCTCGGTGGTCCGACCCCTCCGGCTGCCGGTGACTTGCCGGGGTGCAGGGAATGTAAAGCCGGAACTGGGAAGAGGCATTCAGTCTGTCATGGGGCTGTTTGGAAAAACCCAGGAGAAGCCGCACAAAGAGCTGGTCAAGGAATGGTCATTGAATATAAGAAAGGTAATGAGAGCTGTGGACAGGCACATCCAGAGAGAAGCGGGGAGTGTGAAGCGATCTGTGAAGGTCGCTGTTAAGAGGGGCCGGAAGTATGTGCGCGTGGTTCCGGTCAAGGAGATGATTCCGTCGGTGAGCAAGCTGTATGCATCCAAAGCACATGAACTCCATGCTCATGGGGATGGAGAATCAGCTTGCGGTCCTGCGAGTAGCCGCTTCCCTGCAGAAGAGCATAGAAGTGATGAAGGCCATGCAGTCTTGTGAAAATATCAGCGATCCAGGCCACCATGTGGGAGCTGTCCAAAGAGATGATAAAGACTGGGATCACAGAGGAGATGCTGGCGGACACTTTTGAAAGCATGTAAGACGAGGAGGAAATGGAAGAAGCAGAAATTGAGATAGTCAGAATCCGATTTGAAATCACAGAAGGGGTTTGGGCAAAGCACCCGGCAAAGTGATTGACACCTGTCCTGAGCCCTGAGCCTCTGGGAGCCACGGCTGCTGCTGAGGATGAGAATAATCAGGAGGAGCAGGAAGCTATGCAGTCGCGGTTGGCCACACTCTGCAGCTGGGGCTGCTCAGCCATGCCCCGGCTCTCCCCAGTCCTCTCCCAGGCAAGCTGCATCTCTCTTGTACTACACTGCGCCTCTGTCGCGAGGCGTTGCATTTTGGAGAAGGTTCTGTGCTGTCTCTTCGCTATCTGCAGAGGTTCTGGGATCTCAAAGGAGTCATTCTCATGAAGATGGTGTCATTAAACACATCCTTTCGGGACTATAAGCAGTGGAAGTATCTTCCTGGGGGGAGGACAGAGAAATCCATTTTCTCACAAAGCAGTTCAGAGAATGGGTGACTGACTGACTAAGCAGTGAGGACTCTACTTTTGGGTATGTGCAAAATACTATATTAGTGGTCTTGAATAAATTTCTGCTTTGACTCTTGAAAAAAAACATTTTCCCATACAAACTGGAGAGCCCATGAGGCTCCAATGGATAGCTCACCATCCACCCTGGGTAAAGTAGATGGAACACAAAACAAAGCAAGTCATGACAAAGGGAAAGAGATTTGTCTGAAGAAGGGGGACTTAAGGTTGGGATGTGTTCTAATGTGTTCTATGCACTTTGAGCATATGCAATACAACATACATAATAATCTAGATTTATTCATTGTTGTAGGCTTCTTTTAAAATGCTGATTCTGGGGCTAGAGAGGTGGTTCAGGGGTTAAACCTCTGCCTTGCAGTAGGAAGATCCTGAGTTCAGATCCTAGACCCCACATATAGACGCCAGGCAGAGGCGGGACAGCCTGCGTTTCTGGTCCTGGTAGGGCGGAGCCTGTGAATCCCGGGGCAGAGTAAACAAGGAGGAGGTGAAGGCGTCCATGGTGGTTCCCGAATTCATCCGTGGTTCTACACACACACATACATACACACACGCACACACATGCATACACGCACAATTGAATAAATAATAAAAAAATTTAAATGCTGATTCTTCTCTTTGTGAAATATAGACGTGACTTAATCTGAAATTTAGATATGATTTAACGACATTAGAGTCTTTTTTCTGTAAATCAAGAAGTTATTAGTTGTATTAAGGAGAGTTACGGACTCCGTCCTCGTGGGAGCCACAGTGCCAAGGTGCTGACTATTAACTTGAGTCCTCAGTGGGCTTGTTGGGCTCAGCAGATGTGACTTGATACAAAGTAATTCCACTGCGGCTTTATCCACCAGGATTTGTTTCATTGTTATTCTACCCTAATTTTTCATTCTGACAATGAAATTGGTTTTCCATGCAAATTTCCCAGCTATCTGTTCTTTGCTCCATTTTTCAACTTGCATAATTTAGATCAGATTATTTTTTATTTGCTTCTGTGAGCTTCAGTTTTTATGTATTTTTTTAAAAGCAAAGAAATAACCTCACTCCCTGATCATTGTAATGGAGCTTCAAGTACGGAAGCTCCGCTTGAAGTATTTATTGACAAATATGTCTGCCATGATAGTTTTAAGTGATTTTCCCCATTTTTATGCTGAAATGGAAACAAGAATTTATAGAAATCCTTAAAGCTATCTGGTGGTCTAATCGAATGCTGTGCCCCATTTGAATGTGCTCAGCAATTGTCACGAATGGCACCATTAACTTCTATCTTTTCATCTGTGATAATTGGTGATTGATGATGAAGGTTTCTAATTATGCTTCTTATCTAAGTATGATCATGGTCCAGTCAGGTCACATGATGCTTAAGGCTGAGTGAGCACTTCCCAGACTCTCTCATTGCTTAAATGAGAATGTCTATGGAATGCTACAACTTAAACCTTTAGAAAATCTTTTTTATTTTCATTTCCAAGTATTTGTGTGAATCCATGTTTGAGTGTGTTTGGGTCCATATATGTGTGTACATGCACAAGTATGCACAGGCCTGAGATTTATATTAGGACTCATACTCCATCTCATCCACCTTATTTGTTAAGTCAGGGCCTCTCAATCAAACCCAGAGCTTCCTTTGGGGATTCTCAGTGGAATTACATGTGGACTACCACACTCATCTGCTATTAACCTACATTTTAGGAATTCAAGCTCTGTCCCTCTGGCTTGGGGCACAAGATACCTCCCCAGTCCATGAAGTTTATTTGTCCTGTACTGGTTCTTTTCTCTGTTGTTGTGAGACAACACCCAGTCAAACAATTTAATGGAGAAAGGGAGATTTATTCAGCTTATTATTTCAAAGAGGGAGTTGTAGACTTTCATGGCACAAAAGATGTGACAGAAGCTGGAGGAGGACTAAGCTACTGCAGACACCATGGAGGTTGAAAGTTGCTAAACTATCACTGCTAAAGCAGATCTCTCTCTGAAGTAGGGTGCAGTTAACCAGCCTCAAGATCTGCCCTCCATGACTGCCTTCCTCAAGCAAGGCTCCACTTCCTAAAGGTACCATGTCCTTCCTAAATACTAGAAACAGTGAAGGATTCAGACATATGAGCCTATGGGGTCAACTCACATTTCAAAATATGACAGCTACTCTTTTTGTGATTTTTTTTTATTTCCACTCATACAAACTTAACAGATACAGCAGTCCCCCCTCCCTCCAACCCCTTATCCCCCTGTGCCCCCCTCCCCTCTCCCCTTCCCTTCCTATCCCCCAGTGCCTCCCCCTCCCATCCCTGGAGCATCCTTTAATGTGCATGCCAAACTCTCCTCTGGGTCCTCCTCTCCGATGAGGTGCAAGGACCAAGTGGCATTTCCCAGAACCCTTTCCTGTGTTCCCCTTAAGCATAGGAACACTACTGTGGCTGTTAATCCCTTGCCTCCCAGGATCTTAGGGCCTTTAGCAAATGCTAGAGTTCGTGATGTCAAATAGTGTGTTGGACATTGCGCAGGGCATGTAAACTCCAAATATGATTGCTTCAGCCCTAACTTGTGTGAAGTATCTTGCATATCATTGCTCCTCCCATCCTTGTGCTCTTACAATCTTACTGCCCCCTCTTCTGCCAATTTCGCTGAGCTTCAGGATGGGGAGAGATTAGGCTGGCCTAGTTCTAGGTGGTTTACATAGAGTCTCTGATGTTCTGAATTATGGTTTGTTGATTTTTTTTTCCATTTTGCTGCTCCTGCAATGCCTTGGCTACACCCTGATGGGTATTGGATGTCACCCTCTGGCCAGAGATAAAAACCTGTTAAATTAGAGTCTTGTTATAAGAGAATATTCAAAGGTAGTAGGAATAAAAGTAGGTGAGGGAGGGGTCAATCACCCATCTGCTAAATGGTTACTTTCTATCTGCCCGACTATACGCCCTCCCATTCTGGTAAGATCATACCCCATCAGTTGTAAATAAACAGGAAGGAAAGTCTGTGAACTTAACCAGATGTCTCATTACTTACTTGCAGTCTTGATGGTGGCCTATTTTCTCTGCTGTAACATGGTCCCCTCTCTCGTTACAGGTGTACATCCTTCCTGTTCATAATCTTTACAAATTACTGTAGTTATTACAGAGATTTATCTTTGAGTGTCTCTAAGTGGGTTTCATACTAAAAGTCACCTATTAGGGAGTACATGCGATATTTAATTCTCTGTGTCTGGGATACTTTACTCAATATAATTGTTTCTAATTCCATCCATTTCCCGGCAAATTCCATTAATTCATCATTTTTGATGGCTGAGTAGTACTCCATTGTGTAGATGTACCACATTTTCCTTATCCTCTCATCAACTGTTGGACATTTGGATTGATTCCATGACTTTGCTATTGTAAACAGTGCTGCTATGAACATGGTCATGCTATGTTATCAAGGTGATTTTTTGCTGTATAGGAGGTTATTCCCAAAAGTCCCAAAAGTCGCAGGGTCATATGGCATTTCAATCTTTAATTTCTTTAAGAATCCCCAGACAGCTCGCCAGAGTGGCTGTATGAGCCTGCATTCCCACCAGCAATGTAGGAGAGTTCCCCTCTCTCCACATCCTCTCCAGCATTTGTCGTTGTTTGTATTGTGGATTTTTGCCATCCTGAGTGGGGTGAGATGATATCTCAGGGAAGTTATGATTTGCATTTCCCTGATGGCTAAGGAAGTGGATTATTTTTTAAGATATTTGTTAGACATTTTAATTTTCATCCCTGGTAAAGTTCCTTTTAAGTTCCAGGGCCCATTTTTTAATTGGGCCATTGGTTTCCTTGGTGTTTAGTTTTCTAAGTTCTTTGTGCACTCTGGATAATAGAGCTCTATCAGCTATGTGGTTAGTGAAGATTTTCTTCCAGTCTGTGGGTTGCCTTTGAGCTTGTGTTACAACCTCTTTATCTGAACAAAAGCTCTTTAATTTCACCAGATCCCAACTGTTGAGAGTTGATAGCAGTGACTGGGCTATTGGATGTCTCTTTAGGAACTGTTGGCCTAGCCCAATCAGCTCGAGGGAGTTCCCTATCCTTTCAACTATGGTTTTTATAGTCTCTGGACTCATATCAAAGTCATTGATCCATTTGGAATTAAGTCTTGTACATGGTGACAAGTACGGGTCCAGTTTTAATCTTCTGCATGTGGACATCAAGTTTTGCCAGCACCATTTGTTGAAGATGCTATTCTTTTTCCATTGGATTTTTTGGGCCGCTTTGTCAAAGATCAAATGGCTGTAGTTGTGTGGGCTTATATCTGGGTCTTCAACACTTATCCATTGATCTGTGTGTCTATTTTGGAGCCAGTACCAGGCTGTTTTTATAACTATGGGTTTGTAGCACAGACTAAGGTTTGGTATGGTGATACCTCCAGCAGTGTTTTTGTTACTCAGGATTGTTTTTGCTATCCTGGGTCTTTTGTGCCTCCATATGAATTTTGAGATTGTTTGATCAACTGCTTTAAAGAATTGCTTTGGGATTTTAATTGGTATAGCATTGAGTCTGTATATTGCCTTTGGTAGGATAGTCATGTTTACAATGTTGATTCTGCCAATCCAGGAACATGGGAGGTCTTTCCACCTTCTGGTGTCTTCTGCAATTTCTTTCTTTAGGGTTTTAAAGTTTTCATTGTAAAGGTCTTTTACCTCCTTGGATAGGTAAATACCAAGTTATTTCATTTTTTTAGGGGCTATAGTAAATGGGATTGTTTCTCTCAGGGCTTTTTCACTTCTTTCATTCTGTGCATATAGGAAGGCCACTGATTTTCGTACATTTATTTTGTATCCTGCCACCCTGCTGAACTTCTGTATTACTTCCAAGAACTTCCTGGTGGAGTTTTTGGGATCACTCAGGTATAGTATCATGTCATGTGCAAATAGAGATAACTTCAGCTACTCTTTTAAACACCACCACTCACTTGTGTGACTTCATACACAGACATTGTCTGTGAGAACAGCTTATCTGTTTAAAAGGATTAAAAAAAAGACATCTAAACAAAAAGGGCAAAATACAACAAGAAAGTAAAAATTTTATGCCCATTTAATCCACTCATTTACTTAAACTGGACATTGGGTTCAGTGGTATGTATGTATAAACAAATCTGTAGAAAATAGTAAATATGAGAATAGTAAAAGTTGAATAAATTTTATGTAAATCAATTTCAGAAATCAAAACTCAAAGCACATTTCACAGAAAACAAACAACAATAAAGATGTACAAAACCTAGCTATAGGGTAAGAAAAAGTAGTTGTATTATATATATATATAATTTATATGTACTATTTATATTTAATTATATTTAGTATATACTATATATTAATTATATTAATATATAATTATATATATTTATAATTTGGGAACAACTTTTGCAATTTTGATTATGTTAGCAAAGTACTAATGAGAAGAAGAAATTAAGGTTATTACATGCATGCTACATAAAAATGGTTTACAGTGTCAGACTACTTGTCTAAAAAGATTGGCAACACTTATCATACGTATTAGAGAAAAGTTGTATAAAAACACGTGCAGATAGATGGTGTCTAAATGATAATTTCTATAAAAATAAAACATATTGTTAAATTTGGAAAAATACATGAAACATAATGGATGGGAATAGTCCTACTGTGACCAGAGAAAATATAGGAAAGAGTCACTTAAGATATGTATTTTGGTATTCTTTGTTCTAAGCCAAATCAGATTAGGGTGTATCAGTGAAAAATAGTGGAACTTCTAATAATATTTTTTCATTAACTACTGAAATTATATTCAGTTCCAAGGAGAAAAATAGTGTTTAATAGAATCAGTTCATTCAACGTAGAATAAACAAACACATGCTGGGTCATTTGGGGGAAGCTATTGTGCTGTTTATACTTTGGACAGAGTCTTAATATTATAAATAAACTCTCAGGTACCAGGGAACCTTAATAATTTCTACAATAAGTTACCACTTATTGTAGTGTGTCTACTATGTACAGAACTCAGATATAGAGACTGTAGCAATAAATGAATTGTAAGCCATCATGCCTTCTGTGGCTGGGTTTGGTAGCAGCAACAGGCATTCACACAGACACAGTAATGTAACAAATCCACCCAATATGCACTTACTATTGAGTAAAGGGTAATTGGTGACATAAGCATCAAAGAAATGTGAAGACAAACATTTTTATCTCAGCTGTTCCATGGAAACATGTCAGAGCTTGATTTGAACTGGCTTGAGCAAGAGGAAATGAAGAATACCTTGAAAAGAAATGAGGAAGAACATAAAGAATATGCTGTGGAGGAAAGAAGAAATGAAGAAAAAGTAAAAGAGATCTTGGTAGCCCATGCAGCTACCTGCTGGTTTTCTTTCTGAGAGCTAGGAGCATAGGCAGGACATAGAAACACAGGTCAGGCATGAGAGCAGTTTGTGAGTAGATGAAATGGCATGCTTACAAAGGTGCCCTTTCATTCTGTGTTTCCTCTGTGAGGTGTTCTCCAACTTATATAGTTGGTTTAGCTCTATTATCTCACCCCTGCTGAGTTCCATGAAGGTATTCAGTTTTTTTATGAAAATGTACTAAGTGGGACTGGAAAGATGGCTCAGGAGTTAAAACTCTGTCTCACAAGCAGGACCTGAGTTCAGATCCTCATTCTCACTTAAAAATGTCAGACAAAAATGTCAGTGGCCTGAACTTCTGACTCTGGAAGGCAGAGCCTAGGAAATCCCAAATGAATCCAACATGAGCTGGAAGTAATCCAGGATGATTCCTGAAGTCACCTTTGGGCTTCTGCAGGAACATATAGTGTCCTCTAACTTACACACACAAAGAAAAGAAAATGTACTGAGCAAATTTACTATGTTTAGAAGCCATGTAGGAGTGGAGCAAAAAGATAAAAATCTAATTCTCATCTACATAATGCTTTAGAAAGAATGAGTGCACATAAATAACAACACAGCTCTGGTAAGTAAGGTCTGCTCTCTAAGTATTCAAGAAGCTAGCCTGCTGCTAATCAGAGTTGAGGACACAGAGGTCTACCTACCTATTTGAACACTTCAGGAAGCTGCGCAGTCATATGCATGCACCATAACACACACACACACACACACACACACACACACACACACTTCACCATGAAAGGGGAAGACCTCAATAGCTACCACATTTTCCTGAGAGACTATTGAGGGTTAATGATGGATGGGGGAAAGGAAGCTAGTTTCCTCAGTGGTCTACCCACTGATAGATACATCATCCATGGTCCAGCAAATGCTCAGACATATGCCAACATAGGCAACCCAGACAACATTTGGTGGGCTATACATGCAAAAAGGCATACAAGAAGGAGGGAGACTGGTAGGCGAGAAGAAGGTTTTTAGTGGGAAAAGGGGTGAAAATAAAATAAATTCATTATATTTGTGTAGGAAACTATAAAAAGTGGGCAAATTAATAAATGAATGAATGAATAAATAGAATCCCAGAGTTCCCAGCTAACTGACAGTCTGAAGAGCAGGACTCTCCCTTAGACACCAGTTAGATCCAGGGCTATGTGTGTTTAAATTCATCTGTGGAAGCATAACCAAGCAGGTGACTGCATTTTGCCTTAGAGCAAATAGCTGACTTTTATTTTCTTATTTCAAACAGGCTAGAAACTTTTTTGTGCTACCTCTGCACTATTTTTATAAACCGAAAAAGCAGTCACTTAATGTCTAAAGAGTGGCCAAATTAACAATAATGACCCACAGTTTCATCTATGCAATCAGATAGATGTGTCCCACTGTGTTATATGGAATCAGACTCCTACCCAGCAACTGTAGTAAATAATGGGGCAATTTCCATGCTTGCTTCTAAATATCGTCTTGCTTCTCACCAGAGTTTTATACCATCACGTTCTACCTATAGCAATCAATGGCATTCTCAGTCCTGTTTTAAAAGTCTGCACTTTTCTTTCTTGTTATATTCTTTATGGGTTGTCTCAGCCTGGGGTTGTGGTTTAGGTACTTAAGAGAGAGAATTATGATCAAAACAGTGTTGTTAAGGGAGCTTCAAGACACTGATAAAGAAGTGGAATTTAGAACAAAAGTGCCTATGATGAGATCTGGAAAGGAGGGGTTGAATATAAGACTTTTTATGGCTATTTATGTGCTAGTTGCTTGGAAATATCCATTTTGCTGATAATGATTACTTTGTTCTTGAGTGGTTTGTATTTCACTTTGGTGGGGTAGACTGCTAAGGAAGTTTAGGACATTAGACTTGCCTGGCATTCTGAATTCAAGAGTACCGAAACAGCTGATAGGATAATGAGCTAGAGATAGCTCAGAAGATGGGAAACAGAGTCAGGTCACTGCACTCACTTGTGCGGAGCCCTGTTTCCTCATTCATCCATCATTTTGATCAGTAACTTGAAGTTTTACTGCTCGGTAGCATTCTGGGTATGGATGTATCTTAAACTCTCCTTCCCTGGGGTTTATAAGCATTGCTTTGGGCTTCTGTATTTTGTTTGCTTTGTTTTGTGTTTTTCATATGTATGTGGACATGGTGTGTGTGGATGTGCTTTTTTTTTATCTTTTAGTAGATGAATGTATGTGAGTATGGATGCCTGTTTAGAATTAAGGGTGATATCAAGACATCCTCAGTCACTCTTTCACCTTTTTGTTTTGAGCCCAGAGCTTGTCTAAAGACTAATGTGGCCAACTTGCAGTAGTGGTTCCCAGGTTTTACTGGGATTAAAATTGGGGTTGGAATTACAGGTGGTTTACCACATGTGCCCAGAAATTTTCATGGAAGCTAAGGATCTGAACTCTGGTCCTTTTGTTGTTCAGCAGGTGCTTTATTTGCTGGATCCTCTCGCCAGCCCCTACTTCTGTTTTGACAAACTTTCCAGATGCTTCTTGGGCTGACTGGATACCCATTGATTTCCTCATGTCATTTAAGCCTCTTTGCTACCTCACAATGCATGTTATCTTCCTTCCAAATTGACATATATGGAAACTGCAGTACAAGGAGCCAGTCTATGTGTCCAACATTGCAGAACTGGTGGTGCAGTCAAGATCAGAGCCCATGCAGTATGATTCCTTCATCCATGTTCTCAGCTGACTGAGCTGTTCTCTAATCAACAGCTAACATCAGGTCTTAGGTGTGATTTGTTGAACTTTGCTCATAAATATGGAGGGCACATAGA
Source organism: Typhlomys cinereus (assembly GCA_023101885.1). NCBI lineage: Eukaryota > Metazoa > Chordata > Mammalia > Rodentia > Platacanthomyidae > Typhlomys > Typhlomys cinereus. The sequence continues at coordinate 3,982,812 of JALPQD010000157.1, read as the reverse complement.
AGACGATATTATTAAAAATGTCATATGAATTTTGATGAACCCTGGTTAATGGAAAGCTGTGTATTTATGAGACTGACTAGAAATGGACAATATGTGCTTCTCCCAGATAATCTTCATTTTCTTGTCTTTCTAAAGATATGTCATAGCCATTTGATCTTTCCATCCCTAGCAATGCAGTCCTGCATCTCTGTATCTCTCTAAGGGAAAGAAGGACTGCTTAGGACTCATCCCGCATCTTTGAGAAAGTCCCTGATAGCATTCAGAGGCTCCCCCATCCACATTGGCTCTTCTCATGGGTAATGTCTGTGGGTCTCTTTTGGCAGTGCAATTGTTCTCATTCATCATGTGGAGTAAATACACCTACTGTATTCTTAATATTCCCAAGAGTGGGGAAAATAACATTACATAGAACATTTCTCTTCGAGGAAATGATCCATTTTACCAAAAAGAACATTTACTATAACACTCTATTTTCATTTTCTTGCAGCCTCATTTTATGCAGTAACGGTTTTTCTAAATTACAAAAGAATACTTTGAAAAACACTATATCAAATTCTTGCATGGCATCTTCTTGATGGCACTACACATAAAGAATAAGAGGCTCACTTTGGATCCAGACAGATGCTCCTTTGGTTCTCAGAATGACATTTTCCCGAACAAAAACTGCTGAATGTTCCAGAAATGAGACCTGTGCTGTCTAGCCCAGGTTGTACAAAATCTACATCAAAGAGACTGTCATACTCACTGTTGTATGAATTTTGATGAACCCTGGTTGATGGAAAGCTGTGTATTTATGAGACTGACTCAAAAGAGAATTGGAAAATATCTACACCTTTTTATTTTTGTCCTTACACATAGCAAATAAATGAAACTTGATACATACATGGTCTTCTATTTGAGAAAGATTCTGATGTCAGCTGCAAAAAGTTTTTCATCAAAAGACCAATATAATATTTGTACCAAAAATAGTTGTTGCAGCAGTTCTCATAATTGGTTTGATTTGATTTTCCCTCTTCAGCAAAGTTTTATGACCTAAAGATTTCTGTAAAATGCATAATGATTGAGCATAAATTACCTCTTGGGTAACAATGTTCTTATGTAGCCAATGATTTAGCCTCTTGAAGTATTGCTTCTAAATCCTTTCTTAAATCCGATAGTGAGCTTTATCATCAGAGTCCTATCAGGTTATCAGTGTTGGGGGGAAGCATCAGGGTGTGAATTTAGCTTATCAGAGACTGTAGCCATGGACATCAAAGAAATAAGTCTTAGTACAGAATAAAGCAACACAACAGAAGAAGCTGGAAATCTGAACCAAATATGACAGAAAAGCAAGACTCCACGAACTTTTTTAAAATTATTTTTAAAACAATGTTTATTTAGCTAAGAAAGAGACAGAGACAGAGGCAGAGATAGAAATAGAGAGAGATAGAGATAGAGACAGAGATAGAGGGCTGGGGAAAATCATGTGCATACATGCCATGGCACACAGGTGGAGGTCAGAAAAAAACTTTTAGAAGTCAGTCCTCTCGTTTAATCACGCAGGTTTCCAGGAGTTGACCTTATGTGCAATAACTAGTGCTTGTGTCTGTTTGTGAGCAGGCACCTTATCTACTGAGCTGTCTCATAGTCTCCGCAGATGTATATCTTCAGTAACACATTGAATTTTCTATAGAATATGAGAGGGGTTGAGGCATCCACAAATGCCATGCAGGCTTAAATTAATTCAACATTATTTACTAGTATCAGAGTATCTTAGTTCCTTGGGATACATCAAGGAAGAAAGCTAGTATCTGACCCATACTGGAATCGTACTGTGGCCTGGTTAAGGACTACATCAAGTGCTTATGGACATCATTTTTCTTAGTCTTCCCTCTGGCAATGAGGACCCAGAGATACAGAGATTAAATGACTTTCCCAGGGTAGCACAGATAGTAAGGAGCACTTAATCTCCTCACTGAATCATATTGTTGCTTAGTTTGAGATGGGTAAAATATTAACCTCATTTATAGATAAGTTAACATTATTGCTTTTGAAAATAGTCTGTGGTCTTCTGCAGCAGAAAGTATTTATTACAGAAAAGCGCAACTGGTCAAAATGTAGAAAATAATCGACTATGGATTGTTTGTCCCTAAACAGGACATATGTGCCACGCCACCCGCAAACCAAAGCTCAGGGAGGGAGTATGGCAGACGAAGGGGCAGTAAGATTGTAAGAGCATAATGTGGGATAATAGTGACCTAGACATTGTTCCCTGGACATGACAGGGTTGTGGCATCCATGATTTCATGGCAGACATGTATACTTTCACAAGAACTGCATAAGAAGTGTCTTAACATCTCACCATGGAAAAGGAAAGATCTCAAGAAACTCCATACCTCTCCAAGAGACTGCCGATAAGAAAGAAAAGAAAGGTGTTCTCCTCAGTGGTACACCCACTGATCTATGATACTTGCTGGAACATGAATCATATTAGGCATATGTCACCAAAAGCAGGCTAGATGTAGCACAGTGGGTCACACTAATAAGCAACTCTTGAAAATAAATGAGAGTCTGGCAGGGGAGATGAAGGATTGTAAGAGGAAAAGGATGGGGATGGGATTGGGGGTTACAGGATAAAAAATTTAAAAATTTACCATATTCTTATATGCATTATTAAAAATCATAAAATACATATATAATAAAAAGCCCACGGTGAGTGGTAGAAAGAACCCCACATTTGTGTCTTGTTGCACATGTGGTATTTCTTTAGCATTCTGTGAAGCCTCTATACCTGTGAAACTGGACACGGAACCACCTCGTGCAGTTTCAATATGAGAAAGAACTATTAATTGAAATTATGAATACAAACTATAAGACTGCTTTTGTGAGATGGACTTCATGTGCCATGTTAATGAATGCAGAATTAAATATTCTAAGTACTTAGAATAAGTCCTATTTTTAAAATGTTTTAAACTGCATTGAGTGTTGTAAGACACATTTGAGACTTTTTGTAATACAGACCTAAAAGCCTCCAAAATATGTTATACGTTGATATTAAGCTATTGTTGTTAACTTTTTTAAAATTATTTTTCCTTTTAAAAATAGGACATATTCTAAATATTTAGAATACTTAATTCTTTAAAAATTCAGCTACATCAAATAAAAAACTTATTAAGGTGTCAGTTTCATAGCAAATGAAGAGAACTCTTAAGAATAACCATAATATGAAAAATTCAAGTAATTCTCTTTAAGTGGTTCATAATTTCCTTGTCTTTTTATGCCCATCTTGCTTCTGCTCCAAGCTGCAAGTTAATAGAAAACAGGAATATGTGTGAGGTATGGCGTGATATAGTGTGTGTGTGTGTGATGTGTGTGTGTAGGCTCAGGATATTACATTGTCTATCCAAGAATTGGTTATTTTATTCAGCTTATTTGGATTTCAGGCAAGCAGGAAACACATTTAACCCTTCGGTATCATGGGAATAGCTCATATAACACAGTCAGGAACCTCTCACAACAAATTAAATATAGCCAGGTGTGTGGGAAAATAATTTCCATATGTTAAAAATTATTTGAAGAGATAGAATTTCACTAGAAAATATAAATGGAATCTGGGGGTCCTTTCATTAAAGAGTTCTTAAACTGCAACATGTCCAGCAGCTAGTGCTCATAAACATGGGGTAAGGGTAGTGTTGGAGCCAGAAATAGCACTTGTCTAAACTAATCTAGTTCTTTAGTTCCTCAAACTCAACTTTTTTTCTGTTTGGGTCACAACATGCTCTAAGTTCTTTAACAATTTCTAGAAATATAGTGAATATTCTAGAACCTTCTTTAATCCTGAAAGCTAGAAATGTGTTCAGCTGCTGCAAATATAGTCCCTATTCATGTGAAGATAGGTTTTCATAGTGTGCTTGAGCTCCTGTTCAGTGTGGTTTGATTCACACTTGCCATAAGCCTGTAAGGCTTCAATCTCTCTCCTTTTGTCCTCCTTGTTCAGAAGTGCAAATGCAAAGATTTAGCAACCCACTCTATCCTCAGCTTGAAGTAGGATCTGAGTTAGTGATTCTACTAGGCCTTGTTTCCTAATGGGTAGAATCATAAGAAGATGAAAAGAGACAGTAGTGAGAGCAATGCCTAGACACAGAGGCTGAGGGAAGAACCAAGATGTGGAGTATTGAGGTGGAGGTGTTGGACTGAAGCTACTTGACTACATCCTCTTCTGCTAGTTGCTTCCTTATTCTTGGACCCCAGCCATTTCTATCCACTGCTGGAATACAAATTTTGTGATATAATAAATATATTTCAATTTTGTAAGCAGGAAACTTGAACTTTACACTAAACACCTGAGAGTCCAAGGTCAGACAAGCTAGCTGGAAAACTTTCTCTTGCTAGCTCTAGAATTGGTGAGTTTTCCTGCTCTGCCCTGCAGAATAGACAAAATACCCACATTTCCATTTGGTCTGCAAAATATATCAGACACATCCAAAACATTTCCTTCCAAAGTACAATCGGTTCCTAATTCATTTCATTTCATTATGCTTCCTCTTACATGAGAATAATTGGAATGGCTGCACATGACCCCTCTAGGTACTGAATGTGTAGGAACAGAAAAGATGCATAGCTAGCATCAAATCTCTCCAGAACTCCTTTTTTAAAATCTACTTTAGTTCCAGGACAATTCTGTTTAGACCCAAAGCATGGTGGTCAGTTTATAAACACATTGTAATAGATTTGCTGTTAGGATCAAAAGCACATGCAAATTTTGATATAATATTTTAAAGTAATGTTGTTATAATTATCATGAAAAAGTAACAATTGCTTCTTATTGAGTGACTTCCTTGATTTGTATAATTTCTGCTAAGTGGACTAGGAGCCCTGAAGGTGTCTCAGCCAGTGGGAGCTAAATGGAAGTCTCTGGTGGTGAGTGTTGTGGTTTGAATGTGAAGTGAATCCTAGAAAGGCTCGTGTACTAAAGGATTGTCCCAAGTAGCTCATGGTGCTACTTTAAAGATTATGGAAAATTTAGTGTGAAAATTTAGTGGAAATTTAGGTGAAGTATGCTTGGAGCAGGCAGGTCCTAGTGATATACACTGGGGTCTTGATCTTGTTCTAGATCACTTTACATCTTTCTATTTCCTGTTGGACATGAGGTAAAATAGCCTCTGCCACATGTTCCTGCTGCCATGGTGTTCGGCCTCATAGCGGACTGAGACTCAGTGGAGCCATGATCTGTAGATTTCAGATACCATGAGCCAAAATAAATCCTTCCTCTGTCATGTTGTCTTGCTCAAGTATTCTGTCAAAGAGACAAGGACCTGGCATAGTAAGTACGTATTTCAGTTACCTATGATGTTCCATATCATTCCCCATATCATGATTTGCTGCAGGTATTTATAATACCTAACTGAGATGAATAGCATAGTTCATAGATCACAAGCTCATACCGTGATCCAGAGCAGGCAGGGGGCCTCAGATTGTAAGTATGCATGTACATTACTTTAATGAATAAATGAATGGGCTAACTCGAAGCACAATAAACAATGAATAAATTCTGGGGTTTCAGAAGCGTCTGCCCTCTTTTTTTTTTTATTATTCAACTGTGTGCATGTGCGTGTGTATGTGCGCGCGCGTCTGTGTGTATGTGTGTATGTGTAGAACCACGGACGAATTTGCGAACCACCATGGACGCCTCCACCTCCTTCTGCCCTGGGATTCACAAGCTCCGCCCTACCAGGACCAGAAGCGCAGGCCGCCCCCGCTTCCGCCTGGTGTCTATACGTGGGATCTGGGATCCGAACTCAGGACCTTCCACCTGCAAGGCGGAGGCTTAACCCCTGAGCCACCTCTCCAGCCCCGCGTCTGCCCTCTTTGAGTGAAGTTCTCCAGACAGAAAATTTATAAGTAATTGAAGGCTAAGGTTAGTGCTATGACCTTCCTAACATTATTTATTTATTCTTTAGAATTTTTCTGCAGGCATGTGTTGTATGCCGAGCAAATCTCCCTACTGCTCTACCCACCCTTCTCACTTTTCTCATCCCTGTGAACCTTTGCATTCCTCTAAACAATTTTACTTCTATTTTTCACGTAATATCCATGTACATGGATTCATATCAAAGATGAAAAAATACAGTATTCGTCTTTCTGAGATTGACTTACGTCATTTACCTTTGATTGTCTCTACTCACATCCATTTTCCGTAGTAGACTCAATTTCATTCTTCGTCTACTTTTCTACTTTAAAGGTTACTTGGGTAACTGAGGTGAGGTAGGCTTTTTCTGAATTCTAAGTTGTGGCTCATTATTAATCCTCATCTCTTGCCTTGGTATAAGTTCCATGGAAAAACGTGACTCAAAGCAAACTCTTTGATTTACTGTCTTTGAGTACCAAATGCTCTGAATTGGGGGCATGCTTCACTTCAGTGACAATCCTTCCTGAGAGCTAATGAATCTAACTAACATGCTTCTTTCAACAGAATATTCTGACTGTCATAGTTAGGCACAGGTGTCAACTTGACAGCTGAAGGTTTGAGCTCTGGGTACACTTGTAGAGAATTAGTTGTTTGGTTAAGCCCAGAGCAAACGTGCAGGAGATTGTCTAGTTGATGGGAAAGGCCCAGCCCATAGTGTGTGGGACTAGGCCCTGGAAAGGTGAATATGCTAAGAGCTGGTGGAGGAAGTTGGCATCCTTGTGTATACTTGGGCAGACATGCTGATGGGCAAGTAAGGATTGTCCCTCTCTCAGTTGCTATGTGGTGATGGTGTGGCCAGTTCCCTCAGCCTTGGTTTTGGTGTGTGCTCTCCTGCAAAGTTGGATGAGGAACTGCAACGAGTCTATGGTATGAGAATTAACCCCTTGTTCCCTTGAGCCATTTGATGGTGATTTATCAGCAACCATACAGGCAAACTGCAACACTGACTCACTACACTTAATAGCATTTCCAGTTAATTCTTTTTGGTTAGCCATGACTAACTCATCTGTTAATTTGGTAAATGGTTAGTGATAGGCACAAATAAGAAAGATTCAGGTTGGTATGATTTCAGCAAGCAATAAAAATGCACATGCTTTGTTAGTTAAATATATACATATTAACCAGACAATTTCAAGCTGAGCTCTGGGCACATTCATAACAAGATAGTTGTTAAAGCAAACCCTTGTGCATATTTGCAGGGGATTGTTGGATTGTTGTGGGGAGGCCAGCTCATGGTAAGTAGAAACATTCCTGGGCAGGTAGATAAGGTGGGAAAAGTTGGTTCAATGATTTGGCATTCTTCAGCATTCTTTGGCAAGTCTTCGTTTTCAGGCAAGTAAAATTTATTCCTCTCTCCTGAGCTCCTGGCATTGTTGTGAGCGTTCTTGCTAAGTTGGGCTAAGAATGGCAACTGTGAATTGTCTTCTTTTAGCCCCTAAACTCTCTGGTGATGAATCTCTGGGCAGCATGCAGGCAACTGCAGAATTCCTGTCATAGTTAGATATAGGTATCAATTTGATGGGTTAGGGTTTGAGCTCTGGTCATATTTGTAAAGAATCAGTAGTCAAGTTAGGCCTCAAACAAGCTTACAGGAGATTGTCTAAAAGATGGAGAAGCCCAGCCTCTGGTGGGTAGAGCTAGTCCCTAGACAGGTGAATAAAATAGAGGGATCTGGTTGAGGAAGTGGCATCCTTCTGTATACTTGGGCAGACATGGTGACCTGGCAAGTGAGGATTGTCCCTCTCTCAGCCATTATATGCATATGGTATGGTCAGCTCCTTTGGCCCCTGGTATTGTTATGGCCTCTCAAGTAAGTTGATTCTTCTTTCTGTTCCACTTTTATATCACATTATCACCTGACTCAATCATTTTATACAAGAAGGGTCAAGGGCAGTTTCAATGGAATGTGATTGGACAGTCCATCTAGTTTCCATGTTTAGGAAAGCACATCTTTAGCTTAATGTTCTGCAGTTGCTCTCTGAGAAATTTTAATGATTTTTTTGACAAGAGACTCCCTCCCTCAATTTCTTTTGCACTAAGTCTTGCAAAGTATATGGTTGGTCTCGCTTGGATGATATGCTTTCAAATGACTAGGAGGAAATTACTGAAGAAGCAAGAAGAGGAAGTAGAAGTTTCATAAACCCAGAGACCAGATGCAAGGACAAGATGAACAATTAGCAACAGCCTAGCAATAAAACAAGTTGTGACAGTGTGGTTCCCAACCTTCAAGTCACTTCTCTACATCCCATCTAATTATAGGATAATGGAATGAATTCTCTGAATAAGTGACTTGCAATGTCATTTAAGAAATGCTTTGCCAAGTCAAACGTGTTGCTTAGCTTACTATTTGTTTGCTTCCTCATGAGCTTGCTGGTCATGGGGAACAATTGCGTGAGAGCCAAGTGGCTAGAGATATGCCACCCTTGTGAGTGTGGTACTGTCTCCTCATTCTTCTGAATGTTTTTCCCATTTGTTTGCTGTGCCTCAAATCCATAGGGGTCTCACAGCTGCTAAAATGTATTTACTCGAAAATGTAAATAGCAGGCTTGTTGATTATTGGCATATCTCAAGAAACGTTCTGCTTATCACGTGCAATTGATGGTGCAGACTTTCACCAGAAATCTGGCTTCCTAAGCCTACATCACTTTTCCCCATCACTGTTAGCTAAATCTTGTCAGCCCATAATTCTGGAATCTGTAGTCCTTCTAGTTGCTTTATTCCTCAAGATTTCTTGCATGGATAATCAGCATAATTGATCCTTAGCTGATGTCAGATTAGTCACCATTGGTTACATAATCATCAGTGAAACCAGGTTAATCCTTATAAAAGACAAGTCAGAGAGATAGAGGCAAGGAGACCAAACAGGGAGAACCTAAACTACAGATTTACTAGCAAGACTCATTTTCCCATCTCATTATTTTCTGTAATTCAGTGGCTTCTTTATTCCCTCCACATTAAAATTATCCTCTTAATGGTCCAAAGGTTGTTGAGACAGGTTTTCTCCAGTTTCATAGCCTCAATTTGGTTGTTCTGTCTGACCTAGGAGTATGAATGCTAATTCCCAGAGAGCCCCAAGGCGTCTCAGCCACCTCGACCAGCACCCACATAAAAAGCCAAAGGCAGTGATGTGCATCTGTAACTCAGCTTTGGGGCTGGGGATGGGAGACAAAAAGATCCCTGCAGTTTACTAGCTAGTTAGTCTAGTCCAATGGATGAACTGCAGATCCAGTGAGAAAATAATAAGGTAGAAAAACCATTGAAAAGACAGCTGACATTGACCTCAAGCTTTTTACACTGTCTCTACAACTTGAGCATTGATTCTTGTTTTTTTTTAACATAGAGAAAGTACTATTTTTCAGGATATAATACTACTTACTCCCTATGTAGTCAAATCTCTTTTGTGTTTCCAGAAAAAAAACCCTACAGATACTTGTATTGTATTTATTAATTTATTATTATTTTTTATTTTTATTATTTACTTATTATTATTCATTTCAATCTGATCATCTTAAGAAAAATTTCTCTCTTTTTTGAGTCTTGATATTCAAAGTCTGATGCTGATAACCTGATGACTGAGTGAATCAATATGTAAGTTAATGGACTTGACTCAAAGGCTATTTCATTATTTATGGCAGTTTCCAGAATGTTGAGTAAGAAATTTCCTGCTGCTTTGATAGACAATCTTAATTTTACAGTTAATTGTGGTTTTTTATAGAGAGAAACAAAAAAGAGAGACTCAAAATCTTTCTAAGCAAATAATACAACAATACACTACAAACCGAACTTGCTACTGGACCATGAGATTTGGGGATGGAGTAGTAACACCTTCTTCTACCCTTCCTTCCCTTTCTTTTCTTCCTTCTCTTTTGCCATCCCTCTCTTTTTTTCTGTGCTTCCAATACTCATATGCTATTTTAGAAATAAGAATTAAAAGGAGGGTTACACAACTCCAGAAAACATATTTTGGTGGGTACATTTGAGCAAAAGGCGAAAAGCAGTTTTTACAGGGAAGACCTCCAGTGGCCCTGCATCTGCTGAGATGCTTTCAAGGACAAGCCAGTGAGTCCACCATTTGTCCACGTTTCCAATGAATGCCAGTCCTAGTTGGAGATAGATTGGGATGGCAGCGACACCCAGACTAAAGGAAAATAAACCATGGTTATTTCCAAGGAATGCATCCCTCCTGAAGGATGAATTCAACCTCCAAGCTATTTAGCACATTTATCTCTTTGTTTGTGTGTGTGTGTGTGTGTGTGTGTGTGTGTGTGTGTGTGAAGAACTGAGGCTCTGAAGAAATGTCACATCTGTTGTAAAAATTCTAAACATTGATGATTATCGCTTTCTAACCATGGAGAGTTGGAATGTTGCAGACTGGGAGTCAAAATTGTCTTGGTCTATCATTAGTCTGCTCTAACATGCTCCTTTGACTCTCATGCCCTTGAAATACATTAACTTACCAAACCACTAGCTTCCACCAACCCTACAGCTAACAATGTCATGAAATAACATCAGTAATCTAAAGAAAGCATCTCAGCAGATGCAGGGCCACTGGAGGTCTTCCCTGTAAAAACTGCTTTTCGCCTTTTGCTCAAATGCACCCACCAAAATATGTTTTCTGGAGTTGTGTAACCCTCCTTTTAATTCTTATTTCTAAAATAGCATATGAGTATTGGAAGCACAGAAAAAAAGAGAGGGATGGCAAAAGAGAAGGAAGAAAAGAAAGGGAAGGAAGGGTAGAAGAAGGTGTTACTACTCCATCCCCAAATCTCATGGTCCAGTAGCAAGTTCGGTTTATAGTGTATTGTTGTATTATTTGCTTAGAAAGATTTTGAGTCTCTCTTTTTTGTTTCTCTCTATAAAAAAATCACAATTAACTGTAAAATTAAGATTGTCTATCAAAGCAGCAGGAAATTTCTTACTCAACATTCTGGAAACTGCCATAAAGTCTAATTCTTCCCTTTGTTCCCACATACCTATCTCATGTCTATAACAATAATTTGATGAATGCATGGATTTATGGCTTTTATCTATCTTCTTTCACTCTTTCATAGTGGAACACCTCATACTCATAGTTGGCTCCTTCATTCTCTCTGGAACAAGAGATTTTTTTTTTGTCAGGATGGACACTGAAGGTGTACTCTACTAGGGAATTTCCAGGACATACTGCAGTCACTGTGGTCACTATGCTGTACATTGGACTCTAGAACTTGTATTTCAGTCTATTAAGAAAACTCAGAATATTAACAGAAGCAAAATGTTTGCCCTCCATTTTAGCAAATGTTTCTCAGAAAAACAGATTTCTTTAACAAAGTCCCTGTAGTATACCTGAGTTGGTACCTGAGCATGAAGAATTTGCAATGCTTCAAGTTCTACTTCTTACTAAGTTATGAAGTAGAACAAATATTTAAAAACTGGTGTTGGTCATGTTCTTTCTGTTATGGCAAGGTCATATTCATAGATTGGCTCTATCAACTGGAAGAAAACTTTTCCCTAAGGCAAACATTGATAACCTGCTTTATCTTAGGTATTCTTAAAAGTACTGGTTGCAGAATATTCTGTACAGAAGTATAAGATATATTAGTGTCCTGAAAGAAAATTCTATTCTTCTTCCCTTCTGAGAGTTTCTCAATCTCTAGGACTTCTGCCTTACTTGAGAACAATCAAAATGATAAATAATGACTAGGAAAGGAAATTTGACACCTCCGTTGCTCAAGGTTCTTGTCTGCAGGATGGCCTGCCTTCTTTCTCAGGAGTCATTTCGTTTTGCCATTAATTTATAGAAAGGAAAGCTATTCTGACAATTCTCATTGGATTCAGTAGTTATGAGGGTGGACATGCATGTATGCATACCAGTAAGGACTAGAAATGGTGTAATAGTAGAGCATTTGAATTAGAAGCTGTATTGCAATTCAACTAAAGAGATTATAAAATTTTGTGGAACAATAGTGACAGAGAATTTATGTCTATTTTCTCTTTTCAAACTTTACTTCCAGTAAACATCAAACTAATCCATTTGATAACAGTGCAGTGTTTCCTGTCTTATAAAATGTTTATAAAATAAACTTTTTCATGTTATTTATATCCTAGTCAAATAATTTTACTTATTTTGAATATATTTTTTCATTACAAATATACTAGACATACTTAGTAACATACATACATACATAGTAAATTGTACGATTTTCTGGTTATCATCTGACAATAGAATTTTATAAATAGAATCTTTGGAATAAGATGAGGAATATCTAGTTTCAGTCATTTAAAAACACTGTCCATCTTTGCTGGTGAAAATTATGCTTCCATTAAGATGTGGAGGAGGACCTATTTCTACTTTTATTAGAACCCATTCTAGCCTAGGGACAAATTTTTGAAAACTTCATTTATTTTTCATCTCAAGATTTCAGCTGCTCAGAAATCAATATTCTTGTATCTTTTTGGACTATTTGTTTTATGAATAGATTTCTCAATTGTCTATTTCCTCATTAGGGTTTTAGCATTATTTTTAAAGTAATAACATATCAAGTGCATTTAGCACTTTCTAACCTTATAGCAGCCTTCTGTTATAGTTATACCGTGTTGCCTTAATCTGAAAGATGGAGAAGCTGAGTCTGCTTTCTCTAAACCAGTTGATGGTGGAAGCAATCGGAGAATCTGCTCACACCCTCACTCTTTTGTGTGGCTTTGTCCTGCTGTCTATAAACCACACTGGTTAATCAGAACAACAGTGAGCAATAGCTGTAACTGAACCCTGAGAGAATCCTTAAAACGAGATAAGCTGATAGGGGTGACTTCAAATGAAAAACAGTCCAATTCCTAGAGATGTGGTTCACTGGACTGCTGTAAAGCTGTGAAAGGAATAGGAAACTCTTAAAATGGAATGAAAGAAATTGCCTCCTCCGGTGGACTCTGGCAAGGGAGGAAGTATCTCTTTGGTAGGTGTGAATATCTGAGTTTTGCTATATCACCTTTGAGCTACTCAGGTAGCCAGAGACAGCAAAGCCAGAATCTAAGTGATTATTCCCATCTTCGTTAGTCTAAAAGCTTCATAGTAGTGAGAAATTATTTATAAAGCTTTTGAAATCCTAATTTTGAAATGTCATACCTGAACTACCTAAGAGTTTTCATGTTTTAAAGGAGTTGAAGTTGCCTGATTGAAAATTATTTAACCTGAGTTAAATTCAATTCCATTGGACAATAGAATTTTCTGTTGAAATGAGGAGAAAAGTATATAGGTATAGAGACATAAATGTTTTTGTTCTAGTTAAAAATTTTTAGCTAACACCAAGAATGTTTCTGAAGAATGGATAAATTCCTAATTGTTCTTAAAGTATGTCCTTACTTAAAATTGCAATAAACAGTCAGAAGAAGATATTATTATTTTCAAAGTAGTTAAAGTAAGCTAAAAAGCGTAATGACATTATGGTATTTTAGAATGAGCATTTTGTGTATGTGCTAGCAATAAACTTTTTGAAATTTCCTTTGGGAAAGAGCGAATAAGATCAGAAATAATTGTGAAATATAAAGTGGTTTCAGGAAAAGGTTATTAACTCAGAATTGCCCTAAAGATATATATAAGTACAGAGGAAGTCTGAATTCTACTGGGATTTCCATCACTTAGTCCATAGTATTATGAAAGAAATCTGAAATCTCCCTATTAGCCTGCAAAATGGGGCCCAAAGGAAATGTAAACCAGATGAGGACTGTTGGGAGACCCCGAGCCTAAGCAATTGGTGAAGGCTCAAGCACAGGGTAAAGAACCCACAGCCTGAACAGTCAAAACGTACCACATCTTGACAGGGAAAGAAATGAGTGTTATTTCCTCTGGTGACCACATGGCTGATTTTGGGAGATAGAAGGTTGAGCAGCTGATTTTGAAACTTAATTTACTATCTCCTAGATTCACATTGAATTTATTTGGGAAGGAAGAATAGCCAAAGGCTCTTATTTGATTTGCTGTGGACCAAAGCTAACAGAAGCTAAAGTGAATTTTCAAAGCATCTATTATCCACTAAATGCACATTACCCCTTAGACTACAGGGTGGGCTCTGGCCTCAGGTCATTTGGCTGGTTAGTCAGATTAGAGAGAAACTTTTTACAGATGAGAGAAGGTGTCAGTTTCCAGTGTGGTTGTTTTTCAGAAGTGAATGTGACAAAGAGGGAAAGGAGACTATGATGTGAATGGAAGAGATGGTGGTTATGGTATGGTGCCTAAGTATGTGTCCTAAAAGGTTAAAGAGGAAAAGCTCATTCGTTAAGCCTTTGCAGGTACTAGCTGCATGTCAGGCACTGCTTTCTGTAATGGGAGATGAGAATATGAATAACAGGCACTAATAAGATGCACTCCTAACTTAGAAATGAAGCCTTTAAATTAAAAATGTTATAATCACCAGCAGTGAACACTATTTGAATAAGATGAGTGTTTTTAGAACTTAGTTTAGTGGGATAGGGAAATGTGCCAGACATTGCTTTGAATAAGCAGGCCCAGGAGGGAATTTTTCCCCCAAAGGCTAAGTGTTATATCTGAGGAAGACAGAAGAGTCCTCGGTGTACCAAATTCAAATTCAATTATAGTAGTCAATGAAATTTTAGTTGCCATAGTAACAGCAAATACAGATGCACAGAGGTACAGTGGTGAGGAAAATGGAGATTCAGGATGGAATAAGTCCTGACCCTCAGAAAATGGACCTTAAGTGGAAGTGTATTTCCTCAGCTGAACCTATGTGGAGGATAGAATCTCAAAAGAATGAGAACTGTGCAAATGTCTGTTGAGCACTATCCTGAAAGGGTAGTGCTCAGTCAACGGAGGAACCGACCAAGCAAAACTGGCTAAAATACAGCTCTAGTAAAAGGCCTCAGTGGGGTCTACATTATACTTTTTAATTAGTTTCATCAACCTTTTATCATTCCAGGATATGCAGAGTGCACAACATGGTGACAGAAGTAAGAAACCTCTGGGGAAACCTCCAGCTCAGGTGAATACTCTCCACAGTCATAGGTCAGTGTGAGAAATAGGAACAGGTTTCAATCAATGTAGTCAGACACAAACACTCAACCAGGATGCCATGTAGCAGCCACAGAGCTTCCAGAATGTTTTGTTGGCATCTGATCACACTGATTTCTGTGTCATCAGGAGTCAGAAGCTTCTTGAGACTAATTTCTCAGCAAGTCCCTTCCTTGGTATGAACTTAGGAGCTATGTAACAGAGATATTTTTACAGAGTAGCTCCTCTTTTGTGCTTCATATCTGCAAGGTGGCAACCCTGGAACTGGGACCGCTAATCCCACAAAGACGACCCGATGGCTCATTGCTTTGCTCAGGGTGGTCACCTCCAAGATAAATGAGAAATGTGCATACTGACCAGTGCCGTGCAGAACAGAGTTGCCTAGACATGAGGCTTTTCACTCCATCAACCTAAGCTGGCTTTGCTTTAATATAGCCGCAGCCTGTTCACCTGATTCCTTTTTATGACTGAACAGTAATGAAGAAAAAAATTGAAGTTTATTTGGCCATATTGTCATGTAACACACCAGTGATCAAGCTGCTGGATATTCATAATAATGAATCTATGGCACAGCCTTAATTTGGGCAAATCTGTTAGAATGCAAATGAGTACAACACAACTACATTGTAGTGGACATTAGATAAACAGAAGATCTTGATAATATTTCCATCCCAGCAGAATTTAAATCCAATGTAAAAAAATTTCCTGAGGTTGTAGGTTCAACTTGAATTCTGCAAAAAAAAAAAAAAAAAAGTGAATGTACCCACATTTGTGACAAAAATGTGTCTGAGCACATTTTTTAGAAGATTGGGATGATGTGGAAAGATCATTATCATGTAGATTATATTCATCCTTTAAAAAGCAGAAATACGTAATGACTGTTTATTCTGATATCTACAATAAAATCTTTTGTGATGAAGAACTGTTGTTTTCGTGGACAAGGTGGAAAAACCGTCAACCCTTTTGCTATGTTAACATCACTTGGTTCTTACTTTTGTGTGCCAGGTATATTTCTGCAGCAGAATTTGTAACACTGGGGAAGATTTAATGAGTTATCAGCAAACACCAAACATACAAAGAACTTTGATTGAATTTCATAAGCTGCTTAAGATTCCTGTGTTCTCCCGAATGTTTACACTTGTGCTAATAAAATTCTATCAAGCAGATGACAGGTACCAATTAAAAGCAATCACAAAGCATGCTCTTCCTCTATTCTCTGAGTTGAATCTTTAGAAGCTGGTTTGCTGGGCATTGCCTGTCATGGAAAAATGCTTGATTTACTGCAGGTTTCACAGCCCATAAGATTTAAGCCACTTCAGTGCGGGACAAACTGAGGAAACAGAAAATGACTATTGGTGACTGCTGAAGCATGAGGACCAATTTGGATTTCGAGCTGCTGAAACAGTTATATCTACCTTAGTATATGAACATGGTCATGGCAACAAGCAGACCCCACGCACAGAGGGGCTCAAATGCAAGGAGGACTCTTTTTCACTTGTTAAACCCTTAACTGAGGTCAGCTCCTGTACAGGTAAAAATATCAGGAATCCAAGCACCTCCCTCGTCATCACTGTTACCTTCAGCATGCACACAGCAGGCCTGCTTCACTGAAAGATTGGCCTGGAAGTAAGCATATACTTTGATCTTATATCCTGTTGAGTGACTAACTTCAGTCACAGCTGACCTCTTGGGAAGCTAAGAAATATAACTAGGCCAATGTGTAAAGGGAAATAAGATTGGATGAGTACTTGGGTATTGTCCCAGTGCCTATGCATATTTCCGGAGAAAAGTAGACAAGGAACTATAATCAGAGAAACCTGTGGTTACTCGCCTAGGAAAATCTGCCATCACATACAGGTTGCACAGGTTAGTGGACATGCTCAGTTTAAGATCATATATTGTACAAAGAAACTGGTAGATAGAGTGTCTCTGAATGGAGGATATAATTTTATAATAAAATGAGTAAAGTTTACTGTGGTTCACTTAGAGTGAGTTTGTGAACAATAGTTTTGTTATTATTTAAGGGAAAGATGGGGAGTAAAGAAGTGAAGAAAGGAGATAGATTTTAAGTTTAAAAAAAAAACTCCAAATTTTTTGTCAGTGTTTCACAAATTGAAAATAAATCAGAGTCAGACAAACTTGTAACTAACTACAAGGTTAAAGGGAAGCTCTTAACTGACTACAAAATTAGAGTTACAAGATCAGTTGGAAGCTATAAATAAATCCCTCCTATTTAAAAAATAGGCCTGAAGCCCTGCTAACCTAACACAAAAACTTGGAGAGACTTGATATTGGTCAGCTCCGGGTCCTCATCCTGGTGGCTTTCTATAGTGTATTTTTTTAAAAACTTAAACGTTATTAAAAGTTCTCTTGTCCTTTCTTCTGTTTTCCCTGTCTTTACTTTGGGAAAATGTCCTAATCCTAACCACGTAATACTGAGGCATTGATTGTTCCAGTTCACCTAGAACAGTTCCAATTTGCCTGGAAAAGTTCCTTGTAAGTTTCTTTCTGATTTTTAAATATAAAACAGCAGCATAATTAACAACTCTGAAGAGATGTTCAAAGACATGTGAAAGAGCTCCACAACTCTGTCTCTGGGCACAGGTGACGATTGCTGATAGTGTACACTTAATGACTAACACTGTAAGACAACCTCTTTGGAGAGAGATGCTAAGGGTATAACTGGCTTTTTATGCTTCCTCTAGAGTGATGTTAGGCAAAATGTCCTGGGACAGGCAGGAAATGCAATTGGTGAAAGTTTGTTGAATCATGTCTTAGTTTAGAGCCTGTCTTGACAGACCAGTCTTATTAGAAGTGTGATCTAAGTTATTTGTATGCTAGGATAATTTATCTGAGTGAATGTATTTTGTTTGACAATCTTATTGCAAGATATGAATTCATATGGAGTATACATTTCTATACTATATATATCAGGTACATATTTTTATATTATATATGACATATAATATACAGTTCAAACATATAGATTATATAGTTTCAAATCATAACTTATTTCAGTTAAATGCTCTTCAGTTTTGGCCTCTCTGGCCTCTTTAACTCTTGTAGTCACTCTGTAACATACACATCTGGATAGAGGATGATAGATATAGATAGACAGACAGGCAGATAGATAGATGATAGATAGATAGATAGATAGATAGATAGATAGATAGATAGATAGATAGATAGATAGATAGATAGATAGATAGATAGATAGATAGATAGATGATAGATAGATAGGATTTAGTGTATGATGTTTGATCTGGGAACTAATATTAACCATTAAGATTGGAATAAAAGAACATGTATTCACCTGGGTCAGGGCTATCATGGAAAGTGGTAGTGTGTGGCCAATTACTGATAATGAAACAACAATACCTATCAGTTAGGTACAGGTATCAACTTGATGGTTCACACTCTGGGCACATTTGTAGATAATTAGTAATTGAGTTAAGCCCAGAGTGAACCTGCAGGAGATTGTCTAATAGATGGGAAATGCCTAACCCATGGTGGGTGGGATTAGTCCCAAGGAAAGTGAACAAAATGGAAAGAGCTGTTTAGAAAAGAGGCATCCTTGTGTATACTTGGTCAGACATACTGTTCTGACAAGTAAGGACTGTTCTTCTCTCAGCTGTTATGTGGATATTGTGTGGTCAGTTCCCTCGGCCCTGGGTATTGGTATGGGTTCTCCTATCAAGCTGGACTAAAAACAGTAACAGGTTTATCAAAAGAGAATAAATCCCTTGTTCTCTTAGGACATTTGATGGTGATTTTATCAGCAACCATACAGGGTAATTGCAACAGAATTTGTACCAGGAGTAGTGTGTTGCTGATAAATCTGGCTATGTAGCTCTTGTGGATTCTGAATAAGTTTTTATTGGAGAAATTTGGAAACATTTGAAGACTTTTGTGGATGCAAAAATGTTTGAACAGAGTTTAATGGGCCATTTGGAGAATGAAAATGCTGAGAGAATTGTGGATCGTTTGTGATGAAAGAAAAAGGAGTTTGGAAAACTTGAATTCAAAGATGGTGGACTAGCTTACTTGATAGAGGAGAGCTGTGCGGAATCCTTGAAGTTTTGGATGTGGATGGGCAAACAGAAGAGCACCTGTGGCTGCTGAAATTGTGAATGTAATTGAAGGAAAAACTGGTGCTCTACATTGACACAGTAGAAGAAAGGATTATTGGTGTGTTGAAATTCTGCCCAACATAGGGATTCTGCTGAGAGGCAGCACAGTTAGTGAGCTGTGATTCTAGGACGCCAGAGATTATGGTGGAACTTGGCAACGCTGTCCATGTGGCACTGGTTTCAGAGGGATCAAAGATGCAAGAAGGTTATGGATCCCTCCTCTAAAAGTTTCAGAGAATAGGCAGTGTGTGTACACACTTAGTGGATTTAGGATTATCTCAGATACAAAAATGGTTGTGTGGTGACAAATACTAGGGAGTTGGAGCTAGTGAATTAGAGTTTGTTCAGGAAAAGCATCTGCTGTGTTTTCACAACCCAATTCCCTTTGCATTCCTGAATATTTACATAGGACTTAACTGGCAAACTATGGTGGATTTGGACAGATCAAGAAGATGATGTGTGGATTCGATGTTTGGCTAATGGATAAGGAGAATCACAAGCTTGGGGATGCAGACAAACTAGTAGAGCAGAGTCTGATATCACCTGTAACACCTGGACCCATGGCTCTGGTGGAAGAATCTCCTTCCTGGCCTGCAGAATCTCTACGACAAGCAGCATCAGAAGCCAGGTCCATGAATATTCCTCTGCCATTCTCAAGGCTCCTTTCATGTTGAAAGGAACAATGAGGGAAGCACACTGAAACTAAATATGCACCAGGAAATGCAGTCTTAGGAGAACATGGTTGATCCATATGGATACAGAGATGATCTCCCGGCACAATGCCAAGTCAGTACTTCCTTGGAAGGCTGCTCATCATACAAAGGACAGAGCAAACTAACAGTGTAATTGTTTCTGCAGTCAACCCTGTCACATCTTTCCCTTTCTGCTAGCAGAGTGGAGCAGGGCGCTGGGGACATAGTAAGTGCTCTCTGTGCATCTGGCTACTGTGGAGCCTGCAGAGCCTCACTGTTGCCCCAAACATCACGCCTCCTATAGGTTCTTCTTCCTGAGTGCATTGTTGGATTCACCCACATTCCTCAGGCACTTCCCTTGATAGTGCATTTATCTCCCCATTAGTATCCCTGTCAGTAAGTATCAATATATCTTAAATCATGGATTGTTTTTAAGATATTTCTTGAATTTCACTCTTTTAGTGGAGCTGGGCTGGGTACAGTAAATATATATCTTTGTAAACAAAATGCAATTTGTTCAATTAAATTTGGGTTACTGACAAATATGAGTAAGTTTCTCTACAAACACTTCCCAGGCAATATTGATGATAATCTGTAATTCATCTGGCAGTACTCCCCCACTTCCCACTCTGAATACTGGGGTATAATACAATGTTTTTATACTAGGTCAAGGAGATTCCCTTGAAGCTAAATGATAGAAACTAAATGATTGTATGCAATCCATTCTAATATCTAAGTCACACCTTTGTTTTCCAATTTTCATTTAAGTTTGGGAAAGATAGTGTCAGGTTTATCACTGTACTCTACTTGTGCTGATTACATGAAAAAACATAACCAAAAGCAGGTAACCATGACGTATTAAAAAAAGGACCTCTTAGGGAAATGTAAACTATTAAGGTTTAGATAAAAAAACGACATTTATCTGTCTTTTAAACCTTTGCCATTATACCCATAGATTGGAGGAACATTCAACACTCGACCTAAATAGAAGCTTCCTTTTGCAATGGAAGGATTTTATTACAGAAAATAGCACTAGCCAAAGTACACAAAATAAGTGACTGAGGACTGCTTAACCCTAAACAGGACATCTAAACTACCCTCTTACCCCAAAGCTTAGGGAACATCACAGAAAAGAGAGGCAGTAAGATTATAAGAGCCTGAATGGGGACAAGAATGCAGCTAGACATTGTCTTCTATACATTACAGACTATTGCATTCATCAATCCACTGCAGCTATGTGTATATCCATGAGCTCTTCACAGCATTTGGCCTATCAACATTTTGCCATAGAAGAGGAAAGATCTCAAGAGACCCCTTACCTTCCTGAAAGAGAGTCGAGAACTAATGCTGATGGAAGGGAGGGAAGATGCTTCCATTGATTGTTATTCATGTTCCAGCAAGGGTTCAGGCATGTGCCATCAAAGAGAAATCAGATGAAACTCAAAGGTCCACATATACAAAAAGATAGGAAAATAGGAGGGAGACAGCAGAAGGGTTGCTGCAAAAGGGAAGGGGATGTAATTAGGGATTAAGGTGTGAAAAGGTACAACAATATAGTATATTCACTGTATTCATGTACGAAACTCTAAAAGAATTTAAATAAATAAAAACAAAACAAAGAAGCAAGCAAACACAAAAACATGGCCTCTTGCTTAACATAAGCCCTAGGGAGAGGTTGAAATAAAATCTCCGTGTTTATGAAACTTTGAAATAATTCATGTCTCTCTTGAAAATATTTTAAGATATTAGTTTCAAATATGATTTTCTATAATATAGTTTTCCCTCAGCATTTATGGGGGATTGTTCTAAGAACTCTCCCAGATTTAGAATCTGTGTTCCAATCCCAGATTAAAAAAAGGTAAAAAAAAAAACTTTCAAGTAGCCTATGCTTGTCCTCCTGTGTGCTTTAAGTCATCTCTTGATTATCTGTCATACATAAGACAATGAAAACGCTATTAAGTAGCTGCTATACTATTCTGCTTAAGGAATAATGACAAGGGGAAAAATCTGCATCTCTTCAATATCAGACAATTTTTATTTTTTCAATTATTTCTACAAATTTTTTAGTTGCATATGAAATTCATAGACACACAGAGCTGACTATTTCCTATGAAGACATGAACACATGGGACATAGAGGTTAACCAATATTATGGGAGAGCCCAGCTGAGGAAACAACTGTGAGAAAACTTGGCCTTATTTTCCTAATTCCAGGTGACAGGATTCTTCTTTGTCACACAGTAATTACAAGTTCGAACTTAGCCAGTCTGACATATTCCTCCTAATGCGACTCATCATTTCACAATCATCAGGGTAATAATGAATCATACACAATAGTTCATGGTTAGAATTGGGTGTTATATTTTCCAAATGAAGTTACTGAGAAAGTGTGGAAGAAGAATTGAACTGTAGAGTCCAAGTTGGGTCTGCTGTGAATTCCACAGCTGTGAGCCCAGGAAGGGCTTCTTCCGGGGGCTCTGCAGAGGATCGGAGCTCCTCTTATAGAACACAGATGGGGCAGTGGAAGGAAGCAGTTCAGATCAGAAGCTGGGCAGCATCCAGTATCATGAACTTAGAGCTTAAAATATCTGTCTTGTGACCCCACTAGGCAACGAGGATTTCCTGTTGACCCCTGAAATCTAACTCAGCTCAAAAGCATGTCTCCTCCACACACAGGAGAAGCCTAACAAAGAGTTTCTGGGCTTTGAAACAGGTAGCACATGTTTTGTGGTTTTGCTGTTGTTAATTAAAGACTGAGGTCAAAACCCTGCACAATAGACATGGCTGAGCTATCCTCTAAATAATGCAGTTTGAAGGCAGCAAAGATGAATTCACTGAGTTAGATAGATGACAACAGTAAAGGGGGATTAAAAATGCAAGAGCAGCTGTGTTATTGCTAAAGGAAATAGGCAGCTGGATTCCATAGGATTCCTCTCTGATCTGACCCAGTAGACTAAATTTAAAACTGACCTTTAAGTGTCAGGAAACACGAAAACCACAAGCGAATTTTGATGGAAGGAATCACTAACGTGTTTGGAAGCAATGATATAGAGTTAATAAAAAGGAAAATTTCATACTTGAGGGTTATTTTTAAGAGAAAGTGTCTGTTGAAAGATGATTTAATTAAAATATAGTCATGACTCATGTAACTATAAAATAAGCACATGATAAAAATTTTATTTACCACACTGAAAGAAGTGGTAAAATGTAGCGATTAATTCAAAAGAAAATTTAGAGAAATAAGTAACAATGCACATATATAAATAAGGATTACTGAAAACAATTTTACAAATAAATGCAGTGTGGCATTTTATAGGAGGATGAGATAGAGGACAGAAATGGATTACCTTCCTACCTGGACAAAATAAGTTGATATGTCTATGGATGAGAATTATTTTCATTGCTTTTTTGTTATTTAAAATTACAGCTCCAAATAGCTGAAGCATATAGAAAGGTAAAATCTCCAGCGAATCAGAAAATCTGGAATAAGACAATAACTAATCTTCTATCATGATATTCAATAATCATGTTAGTTAACTTAGAAGGTTTTTTTTTACATTTTTTATTATTATTTCAGCTCATACAAACTTAATAGGTACACCAGTTCACTCCCTCCCTCCTCCTCCCCCCGTACTCCCTGCTCTCCTTCCCCACCCCCCTCCCTCCCCATCCCCCAGTACCTCCAGCCCCAATTCCCAGAGAGTCCTTTCTTGTGCATGCCTGATTTTCCTCTGGGCCCTCCTCTCTGATGACGTACAAGGACCCAGTGGCCTTTCCCGAACCCTTTCCCGTGTTCCCCTTAGGTATAGGAACACTGCTGTGGCTGTCAATCCTTTGCCTCCAAGGATCTTGGTGCCTTTAGCAGATGCTAGACTTTGTGAGGTCAACAGTGTGTTGGACAATGCGCAGGGCATGCAAAGTTCAATTATGATTGCTTCAGCCCTAACTAGTATGGAGTATCTTACATATCATTGCTCCTCCCATCCTTTTGCTCTTACACTCTTACCGCCCCCTCTTCCGCAAATTTCCCTGAGCTTCAGGATGGGGAGAGATTAAGCTGGCCTAGTTCTAGGTGGTTGATATAGAGTCTCTGAAGTTCTGGATTGTGGTTTGTTGATTTTCTTTTGCAGTTTTGCTGCTCCTGCAATGCCCTTCACTCCATCCTGGTGGGCATTGTATGTTATCCCCTGGCCAGAGACAAAAAGCTGTTAAACTAGAGTCTTGTGATAAAAGCACATTCAAAGGTAGATGTAATAAAAGTTGGAAACCACAGTGAGGGAGGGGTCTATCACCCATTTGCAAAATGGTTACTTTTTATCTGCCAGACTATATGCCCTCCTCTTCTGGTGAGATCATACCCCCTCAGTAGCAAATGATCAGGAACAAAAGTCTGTGAACTTAATCAGATGTCTCATTACTTATTTGGGTCCTTGGTGGAGGCCTATTTTCTCTACTGTAACATGGTCCCTTCTCTCCTTGTTTCTGGTGTGGCCCTCCTACCCCATCCCTCCTGTTCATAATCCTTGCAATTACTGTCTCTAGGTGGGCTGGGTGAGTTTGGTACTAGGAGCCACCTATTAGGAGTACATACGGCGCTTAATTTTCTGGGTCTGGGATACTTCACTTAATATAATTGTTTCTAATGACATCCACTTCCCGGCAAATTCCAGTAATTCATCATTTTTGATGGCTGAGTAGTACTCCATTGTATAGATTTACCACTTTTTCCTTATCCACTCGTCAACTGTTGGACATTTGGGTTGATTCCATGTCTTTGCTATTGTAAACAGTGCTGCTATGAACATGGTCGAGCTTGTGCTATCGAGGTGAACCTCTGCTGTATGGGGGGTTACTCCCAAAAGTGGAATTGCAGGGTCATATGGCATTACAATCTTTAATTTCTTTAAGAATCTCCAGACGGCTCGCCAGAGTGGCTATATGAGCCTGCACTCCCACCAGCAATGTAGGAGAGTTCCCCTCTCTCCACATCCTCTCCAGCAGTTGGTGTTGTTTGTATTGTGGATTTTTGCCATCCTGACCAGGGTGAGATGATATCTCAGGGAAGTTTTGATTTGCATTTCCCTGATGCTAAGGAAGTGGAGCATTTTTTCAGATATTTGTTAGACATTTTAATTTCATCCCTGGTAAAGTTTCTTTTAAGTTCCAGGGCCCATTTTTTAATTGGGCCATTGGTTTCCTTGGTGTTTAGTTTTCTAAGTTCTTTGTGCACTCTGGACAGCAGAGTTCTATCAGATGTGTGGTTAGTGAACATTTTCTCCCATTATGTGGGTTGCCTTTGAGCTCGTGTGACAATCTCTTTATCTGAACAGAAGCCCTTTAATTTCACAAGATTCCAACTGTTGAGAGTTGGTAGCAGTGACTGTACCATTGGATGTCTGTTTAGGAAATGTTGGCCTAGCCCAATCAGCTCGAGGGAGTTCCCTATCCTTTCAACTATGGTTTTTATAGTCTCTGGCCTGATATCAAGGTCCTTGATTCATTTGGAATTAAGTCTTGTACATGGTGACAAGTATGGGTCCAGCTTTAATCTTCTGCATGTGGAGATCCAGTTTTGCCAGCACCATTTGTTGAAGATGCTGTTCTTTTTCCATTGGATTCTTTGGGCCCCTTAGTCAAAGACCAAATGGCTGTAACTTTGTAGGCTTATATCTGGGTCTTCAATCCTTATCCATTGATCTGTGTGTCGATTTTGGAGCCAGTACCAGGCTGTCTTTATAACTATGGATTTGTAGTATAGACTTAGGTTTGGTATGGCAATACCTCCAGCAGTGTTTTTGTTACTCAGGATTGTTTTTGCTATCCTGGGTCTTTTGTGCCTCCATATGAACTTTGAGTTTGTTTGGTCAACTTCTTTGAAGAATTGCTTTGGGATTTTGATTGGTATAGCATCGAATCTGTATATTGCCTTTGGTAGGATGGTCATTTTTACGATGTTGATTCTGCCAATCCAGGAACAAGGGAGGTCTTTCCACCTTCTGGTGTCTTCTGCTATTTCTTTCTTTAGGGTTTTAAAGTTTTCATTGTAAAGGTCTTTTACCTCCTTAGTTAGGTTTGTACCAAGGTATTTCATTTTTTTAGGGGCTATAGTAAATGGGATTGTTTCTCTTAAAGCTTTTTCACTTCTTTCATTCTGGGCATATAGGAAGCCCTCTGATTTTTGCACATTTATTTTGTATCCTGCCACCCTGCTGAACTTCTCAATTAGTTCCAGGAGCTTCCTGGTGGAGTTTTTGGGATCACTCAGGTATAAGATCATGTCATCTGCAAATAGGGATAGTTTGACTTCTTCCTTGCTGATTTGAATCCCTCTTATGTCCCTTTCTTATCTTATGGCTTCAGCTAAGACTTCAAGTACAATATTGAATAGAAGTGGTGAGAATGGACAGCCTTGTCTAGTTCCTGATCGAAGTGGGAATGCTTCCAATTGTTCCCCAATGAGCATAATCCTTGCTGTGGGCTTGTTTTATACAGCTTTTATTATATTGATAAAGGTTCCTTCCATTCCTATTGTCTCTAGCGTTTTGATCATAAAAGGTTGTTGGATCTTGTCAAAAGCTTTTTCTGCATCTATCGAGAGTATCATGTGGTCTTGGACTTTGGACTGGTGTACATGATGAATTAAATTTATTGATTTGCATATGTTGAACCAACCTTGTGTGCCGGAGATGAAGCCTACTTGGTCCCCGTGAATGATCTTTTTAATATGTTTTTGAATCCGATTTGCTAAGACTTTGTTGAGAATCTTTGCGTCTGTGTTCATCAGGGAGATCGGCCTATAGTTTTCTTTCTTAAGTGAATCTTTATTAGGTTTTGGGATTAAAACAATATTAGCTTCATAGAAGGAATTTGGTAGTGTTCCTTCCTTTGCTATTTGATGGAACAGTTTAAGGAGTATTGGTATTATTAATTCTTTAAATGTCTGGTAGAACTCTGTGCTGAATCCATCTGGTCCAGGACATTTTTTGGTGGGAAGATTCAAGATTACATCCTCAATTTCCTTATATGTTATAGGACTATTTAAATAATTCACAACTTCCTGATTCAATTTAGGTAAGTTGTGTTTACTTAGAAATTCATCCATCTCTTTTGTGTTGTCAAACTTCACAGAGTATGTTTTTGAAATATGATGTTATAATTCTCTGGATTTCTTGGGTATCAGTAGTGATAACGCCATGTTCATTTCCAATTTTGTTAATTTGGGTTTTCTCTCTCCTGCTTTTGGTTAATTTAGCTAGGGGTGTATCAATCTTATTGATTTTTTCAAAGAACCAGCTTTTTGACTGGTTGATTTTTTTCTATCGTTTTCTTAATCTCGATTTCAGATATTTCTCCCCTTATTTTGCTAATCTCCTCTCTTCTACTACTTTTGGGATCAGATTGCTCTAGTTTCTCTAAAGCTTTAAGCTGCATTGTTAAGTTGTTTATTTCTGATGTTTCCATTTCTTTGATGTAGGCATTAAGAGCTATGAACTTACCTCTTAGAACAGCTTTCATTGTGTCCCAGAGATTTTGGTAAGTTGTATTTTCATTATCATTCATTTTCAGTTAATCTTGAATTTCCTTTTTCATTTCTTCCTGAATCCAGTTCTCATTCAGCATCATATTGTTAAGTTTCCAGGAGTTAGTGTATTTTCTCTTGTTTGATGTGTTGTTGATGTCCAGCTTTAGGTCGTGGTGGTCTGATAGGGCACAGGTTAGAATTTCAACTTTCTTGTATATGTGTAGATTCGTTCTGTGGCCCAATATGTGATCTATTTTGGAGAAAGTTCCGTGTGCTGCTGAGAAAAATGTGTATTCTTTGGTGCGTGGGTGAAAAGTTCAATGGAGATCTGTAAGGTCCATTTCTTTAAGGGTTTGATTAGGTTCCAAAGTGTCCCTGTTAAGCTTTTGACCTGTTGATCTATCCCATATTGAGAGGGCGGTGTTGAAATCCCCAAGAATTATCGTTTGGGGGTTGATTTCTTGCTTTAGATGCTGTAGGGTTTTCTTAATGAATGTGGAGGGGCCCGTATTGGGTGCATATATGTTCAGTATTGTGAAGTCTTTCTGATGAATTGTACCTGTGACTAAAATGTAGTATCCATCCGTGTCTCTTATAATTTTCTTTGGTTTGAAGTCCACTTTGTCTGATAGCATAATGGCTACCCTTGCCTGTTTTCTGCTTCCATTTGCTTGTAGAATTGTTGACCAGCCTTTTATTTTTAGAGCGTGCCTATCTTTTGTGGTGAGATGGGTTTCCTGCAGGCAGCAGATTGATGGATTGTGATTTTTAATCCAAGTTTGTAATCTGTGTCTCTTGATAGGTGAATTAATTCCATTAACATTTAGTGTTATAATGGAGAACTATTTTTAATTCCAGACATTTATTATGTTTAGTAATTTTTATAAGTATATTGCTTCACTTTTAATGGTGTTATACTTGCCTTCTGTTCTCCTGGATATGCCTGTTTTTTTCTTCATGCTTGAGTATCATTTGTAGCATTTTTTGAAGGCCTGGTTTGGTGGACATGTATCCCTTCAAGTTGTCTTTGTGCTGGAAAATTTTTCTTTCTCCCTCGATGATGACTGATAGTTTTGCAGGATAAATCAGCCTGGGTTGACATTTTTGCTCATTCAATATTGAAGTATGTCTCTCCAAGCTCTTCTTGCTTTTACTGTTTCGACTGAGAAGTCATTTTTTATTTTAATAGGTTTACCTTTAAAAGTGACTTGTTTTTTCTCCCTTGAAGCTCTCAGCACCAGTTCTTTATCTTGAATGTGGAGTGTTTTAACTATTATTTGCCGTGGCGTGCTTTGTTTTGGTCGTATCTGTTTGGGGTGCGGAATGCCTCTTGTATATGGATGGGCCTCTCTTTTTTTATATGAGGAAAGTTTTCTTTGATGATCGTTTGAAAAATTTCCTCAGGGGTGTTATTTTGAGATTCTTGTTGTGGTATTCCATGAATACGCATGTTAGGCTTCTTCAGGGTGTCCCATATCTCTTGGATATTTCTCTCAAGTATCTTTTTGGCTTTAACAACCTCTTCCATTGAGCTGGTTAGTACTCCCACTTTATCTTCAAGGTCTGAAATTCTGTTTTTCTGCTTCGTTAGTTCTGTTGATAAGACTCTGTGTGGCGTTCTGGGTTGAAGATAACTTGTAGCTCAGTTTTAAACTCTGTTTGACTCTGTTTTAACTGCTCTATGCCAGTTTTTGTTTCTTGCACTGTTTTCTCAACTACTCCAAATGTCTGTTGTGTTCCTCTTCAAAGCGATTGATTCGATTATTTAATTCCTCCCGGATTTCCTCTTTCATAGTATTGAACATGGTAATGATCATATTTTGAACGTCGTTATCCTAGGTCAGGCTTTCTTGGTCTTTTTCCGCGGGTTTGTTCGGGTTGGAGTCTAACATTATGGGATTAATTTCTCCAGTGGGAAATTTGTTTATTTGAGTGTTGCTTCTCATGGATTTGCACTTTGACTTTGGCATTGTCGTTTTAACTCTTAAGATCTTTCAATTTCACTAAACTGAATTATTTGTCCTGGGGTTCTGGGGGTGGGCAAGGACAGAGCCTACCTAGGTTGCGGGGTGAGGCCCGGCTGGACCGCGTGAGCCCGTCCCAACCCAGAAGTTTTTTATAATTCATTGTAACACATGTCAGTGCTTAAAACATATGCCAAAGGGCAGAACTATATTCACTGTTAAACTGGAACAGTGGTCCTCAAAAATGGAGCATGGATCGACAGCAGACAGGAGCCACTGAATTTGTTTGAACACCAGTTCTTGAGTACCATCCCATACCTAATCAAAGTGGGCAATAGTGCTTAATCTGAATAAGTCTTCCAGGTGATTCGAATATACAATCAAACACCGGTAGATGACGGTACTTTTTTGTCTCATGTAATGTCTAGCTGGACTCAGCATAGAGGCTTCCCTATAGAAAACTGAAATGGTACAAATACTTTTGATGGAATGAGGTATTTGCAGTAATGGAGACTTCTTGGGGAGATAGAGTATTGACACTCACGAGTCACCAAAACTAGTCAGGGTTTGTTGGCTTGTTCAATAGAAGAATAACAACCCAAATGAAGAGTAAGCATGATGAAAGTAAATTTAAGGAAAATATAAGGAGGATTCCAAAGTGAACAGGTCCCAAGAAAGGGCTGCTTCTCATTGCTTTGTCTAA
The DNA here is from genome assembly GCA_023101885.1 of Typhlomys cinereus. NCBI lineage: Eukaryota > Metazoa > Chordata > Mammalia > Rodentia > Platacanthomyidae > Typhlomys > Typhlomys cinereus. Next base: position 3,952,854 of record JALPQD010000157.1, on the reverse strand, counting down.
GGTCCTTTTATGGTACTTAGAGCAGAACTGGGTAACAACTGAATAGAGACTGAGGAAATCTTTATGGAGACTGGTTATTTCTGGAGTGCTCTGTGGGCCGAACCAATGAGAGGCACTCATACCTTTGTGCACCTCCTCTGCCCAATAAGGGAGGAGTACAATCACATGTTACATGTTGAATCCGAGTGGTCATCTTGTGATTAGGTTTCCTCTTTCCTTCTCTCTCACTCATTCTGTAGGCTGTTGATGGAGTCACTTCTTTCTTTATTCTCAGATATGTGACTTGTCTATAATTCATCATGAATCATGCTCTTACTTTCTGTGGGTAAACTGAACATTTCCTCAGTTTCTGTCTTGTAGACAAGATAATAGCAAAAACTATAAATCTTGCATCACACATAGAGAAATGTACAATATCTCCATTCTTTTTTATTGAATATACACACAATTTCTTCTAGGTTCAAATTTGCTTTATAACTCATTTTCTTCCTTATATAATAATAACCCTCAGGCACACAATTAATATATAATTGAAAATCATATTTTTAATCTTATAAAATTATCATTTGACATAAAGCAACTCAAATATAAGGTGGGCCATGTAAAGGGAGAGTAAAAAGAGTAAAGTCAGAACATGAGATCAGATCAATTTGAATTTGCTTTACTGGGTAAATTGCACATCACTATACGCTTTTCCATATAAGTTATGTGAATATTCTATACTTTTCTGTGTAGCTACATCTACTTAGCTTGTCGATCCTACATTTCTTTTTGTTTTTCTTTTATTACCTCCAACTTACCTCTGCCACCACACCAACACACACAAAATTATAGTTTGTTGCAGTTACTCTTCTATTGCTGTGAGAACATACTTTGACTCAATCATTTTATGGAAGAAAGGACTTGTTATATGACCTACAGTTACAGAGACAATAGCATCCATTATGGTTGGGTAACATAACAGAAAGCATAGCACTGTAAGTAGGAAAGTGGGTCATTTAACAGTAACCATCAGTAGATAAAGATGGAATAAGTTATCCAACCTCAATGTCTGCAACCAGTGATATGTTTCTCCAGCAAGTTTCCACCTCCTAAAAGTCCCAGTATTTTCCCAGTCAATGCTACCAGCTGGGGACCAAGTATTTAAAGATATGAACTTGTGCTAAAAATGGTCAGGCCTTGTTATAGGTAGGCACAGATGTCAACTTGACAGTTGAAGGTTTGAGCTCCGGGCACATTTATGGAGAATTAACAGTTGAGTTAAGCCTAGAGCAAACCTGCAAGAGATTGTCTAGCTGATGGGGAAGGCCCAGTCCATGGTGGGTGGGACTAGGCCCTGAACAGGTGAATAAAATACTGAGAATGGTTGAGGAAGTTGGCATCCTTCTAAACATTTGGTCAGACATGCTGGTCTGGCAATAAGGATTGTCCCTCTCTCAGCCGTTATGTGGTGATGGTGTGACCAGTTCCCTCGGTTCTGGTGTTGGTCATGCTCTCCCATCAAGCTGGACTGAAAACTGTAATCAGTCTGTCATTAAGGAAATAAACCCCTTGTTCCCTTAAGCTGTTTGATAGTCATTTATCACAACCATGCAGACAAATTGCAACAGGCCTGCAGTACAGGTCTGCAATCCCAGCTATGCAGAAGGCTAAAGAGGACTATCTCACATTCCAAACCTGATCAGTTCAAGGCAGGCTGGCCAATTTGGTGAGACCTGCTTAAAGATAAAGTTTTTTTTTTTTTTTTTTTTTTTTTTTTAAAGTGAGACAGGGAGGCTTGCGGTTTAGCTCAGTGACAAAAAGTTTGTTCAGCTTTCAGGAGATTTTAGGTTAATTCCCAGCACTGCAGAACAAATAGAACAAACAAAACACCCCCAAAAATTGAAACAATAGAAAGCTGCTAAAGTGTAGAGGAACAAAAAATGTGTGTATTCAATAAATTCAATAGCAAAATTAATTGTAGATCCCATTGTGATTACACTCAGTTTAGAATTGTACACAAATGCTTTTTCTTTTTACCTCTCTTTGTAGGTAGCTTGGTGGGAAAAATATTCAAGATAAAAAGAGGGTCCTAATGTTGAGGAATTCTTTTCTTTGGGGTTCTCGTGTTCAGGAGTGGGAGATTGAAGCCTAAGCATATCGAGAGGTTAAAAGAGGGATTTTATTGAAAAATGAGAGAAAACAGAAGGAACTCTTGGACGCTCAGTCCAAGGGAAGCAAGGAGTCAGTCACAATTCGAGCAAAGGAGATAGCGTTAGATGTGAGAGACGAGAGAGCGAGCCTCATGAGCACATAAATAGGAGAGGACAGAGCTGCCATGGCATGGCCGCATGGCAGGAGAGCGGGAAGAAGAGAGAGGTGATTGGTGGAGTCACAATCTTTTATAGATCGCGAGTTGCTTGTGAGTGTCCCAGAGCTGTTAAGGGAAGTAGGATAAAGACCGAAAGGGTGGTAGGCATGGTCCCCTCAGAACCGGGCACACCAAACTGCACTAGCTGTCCAAAAGATAATTAAATTATTTCTAGTTTCTAAAACTACATCCCTTGCTAACTTCCACAAAATTCTTAAGGGAAACACACATTCTATTTAAGGCAGCTTTCTAGGCTAAGAAGCCAGGTGTGTCCTTTCAATGTAAGCCCATTCACATCATATAATATTTTCTGCATTGTTTGTTCACATCGTCTTTGTCATTGGAGAGGCTTGTTCAAGAGACCTAAACATATTTGTGGGAAAAGCACTTCAGTGGTGAGCACCTTCCTGAGCATGCTCAATTCAGAAAGATGCAGATGTATAGGAAGAAGAAGAGCATGCTCAGATTGATATTTATAATGAATCAAGTTTCCTTCAGGTATCTTAAAAATGAGTCTGAGTGGGCAGGCAACCTTGGCTGATGTCCTATAAAGTTTCTCCAGAGCTTTTCACCTGAAACACAGAATGAATCAGAAGGTGCGTTGACCCAGTATTTTGCTGTAGGTGTCAGTCTGGGTCAGCAGTTAACACATGCACAAAATACATTTGACTCCACCTGTCTTGATGTCATGTTGCTTTCTCTGCTGACTCTCTGTCTGTGGATTTTCTGCCTTTAGATCTATAAACACAGCATCACTTGTAGACAGTTTTGTTTGGCTGCACAATGTTCTTTGAATACCTTTGAGTCCTGACATGTTTTATTTATCTGATCTACACATTGGTCACTCCAGACCATGTTCATTTCCTTTTGCTTTGGAGATTCTCTCCTTTGTAGGTGTGTAGAGCCCATTAAATGAAAAATAATTGTTCAATAAGTAAATGTAGACATAGCCGTAAGTGCTTCCAAGAAGAAAATGAGCAAGAAATTGTGATGAAGATATAAAAATCATAGATTGAGAATAGGCTAAGAGGTCACCCAGTCCTGTGCAAAATTGAGCCTTCCCAGAAGCATGAAATTATCTTGTGTAATGATCCCCACATACATAACCAAAGGCTCCAGCAGATTAACTTCATTTACTCTCTTCTAAATCTGCCCTGGTGGTAATAACATAGGCAGTATGACTCAATGCACAAAATTCTTTCATCTGAGAGAACCATCCTCTAATGTAAACCGCAGTGGTTACCCAACTTCCCTCAGTCCCTGCCAGAGACCATAACATGCTATGTAAACAATGGAAAGGCCCCACCAGTGTATAACTCCCATCCTCTAAACTGAAATGAGCTTCAAAGACATTTTCAGGTATTCCATTCTCAAGTACTTCTAACATGGGGCAGATGAACATATGCAAAAGATCTCAGAGTGTGGGGTGTGGTATGTTTCATTTACATTGTGATACTTTGTGCCCCAAGACTGCTCTTTCTTTCCTCAGTTGTATAGTTTGTTTAGAGAAGACATCTTGTGGGTAGACAAGAGAGGAATGGGTAACATCCCTCTGCTGCCTGGCTGGATGTGTGTGGCCTTGGGGGAAAGTCTGCTTTGAATGACTGGATTTTCATCACCAGGAAGAATGTTCCAGGGAAAATATCTTTATGTAAATTCCTCTGTTTGGAAATCAGCAGAGGAAAGAATGTTCAGAGATGCCCTGCAGGGTGTCTTTTGTCTCTCTGGATGAATTAACAGTAACCACCTAGCTGTGGAGGGGGGACTCTATGCTCCTGAGAGTACCCCCAAATTAGAAAGTGCAGCATTCTCTTGGTCTACATCTATTCCGACTAGATCATCTGTCTGCGACGTAGGAGGTAGATGGAAGAAATCAAACACCTGAGAGTAAGCCCTCACTTCTCATGTTTCACAGTTAGCTCGAATGCACCTTTTTCCTATTGATCTTTTTTCATTGTGCGTGTGTGCGCGTGTGTGTATGTATATGTGTGTGTGTGTGTGTGTCCCTACTGATCTTTTATTTAGCCACATTTCATCAATTTATTTTGTTCAGACTCAGAAAACAATAGCCTCAAAGTATTAAGGCAGATGAAAGGAACCCATCTCTTCTGGGGCTCTGGACAGGAGCTAAATCTTGTTAAAAGCAGTTAAACATTGTTAAAACCAGTCTTTGTATTAGGAAATTCTGATTGTGAGCACTCCTTTTGATATTTATTTTCCTGTAAGCAAAATGGTGGGGGAATGGGTGATTAGATTCCTTCACTGGCAGCTGTAGGAATCTTCCCTGGTTTATTGGCTGCCACGAGCTAGCCAGTCCTTTTCCTCACCAGCCACTCTGAAAAAATTATAGGTACCTTAAGGAAGTTGCAGGACGACCTATGGCCTCAACGTAAGTCTAGGGTCAGAGGGTTGGGCTCCAAGCATGGCTGATTCAAAAGCTTCTCTGCTTGTGCTAGATTTTCTGCAATCATAATCTTTAGTGAACTCAATATGATCTTCTGGCCCCTTCCAGTCAGACCAGAGCGCTAGCACTATTCCTGGTAGACAAATAGAGAGACTGTTGGATCAAAAGGAAAGAGAGTTATGATTCCTGCAAGCATAAGCCTGCATTTTCCATGAAGATACTCTGTGATTGGTTGAAATACCCATAAACCAGTTGTTTGGCTCAGTTTGTAAGCCCTGGATGATGTGCCTTCCTATTCTGGTGTTGTAACAGTAGGCCTAATAAAAGGTTTCTTATGGGTGGTCTTTTTTTTAATTTTTTTATTATTATTTATTCAATTGTGCATGTATGGTGTGTGCGCGTGTGTGCATGTATAGAACCATGGACGAATTCGGGAACCACCATGGGCCACCTCCACCTCCTCCTTGTTTACTCTGCCCCGGGATTCAGGCTCCGCCCTACCAGGACCAGAAATGCAGGCTGCCCCCGCTTCCGCCTGGCATCTATACGTGGGGTCTAGGATCCGAACTCAGGACCTTCTGCCTGCAAGGCAGAGGCTTAACCCCTGAGCCACCTCTCCAGCCCCATGGGTGGTCTTTTTTGATTACTATTTATGTGCACCCTTAGGTGAGTGAACTGAGCTGTAGCATGAAATGGTGGCTGCAACAGTAGTGGAAGGGCTGTTCAGAGGCAGTAGAGAGTGCATGGGCAGTTCCAAAGAAGTGGCAGAGCCAGAGAGCAGGCAGTACATCTTAAGAGACACTGCCCTCGGCCCAAGGGCTACAATACTGACTGCTGAGTCCTGATTTCCTTGGCTCTCACACGGTGCCTGCAGGAAGCGCAACACTTGTCACTGCAGGACTAGCCTCTCTGTGTGAAAGCTGTAACATTAGTGGGTGCCGCCTGCAGCTGCTGCTGGAGTGTACCTGCCTGCTGCTATTCACTGCTCTTCATTGTACAAAAACATCTGCATAAAAAATGGATTTTTGTTCCTTCATTCTGAAGACTCCCTGATTGATAAAACTTCTGTGAAATTATTTTAATGCTTTTCTGTTATTAATCTGTCCTTTGTTATTGGGATATTGGCTACATCCTTGCTCAGATGTGTTTCTCTCCTATTACACTGCTACTTTCTTACTTCAGGAACACTATTGTTACATCTAGCAAACCAAGTGATTATCTTATTTTTCTCTTTACTCACTGGGGAAAAAAAAAACAATTTCAGGTCTTCCTAAAATTCTAACCATTCAAATTATTCTCCTGCTCAAACCTGGCATTCACACCCAACAAAGAGCAAATATTTGTTTACTGTGAGCAAACAAAAGTTCGAAACTCTTGAGACTTGTAAATATTGTTCCTACTTTTACCTATTGGATTGTTCCATCAGTGAGTCTGCTTGATCTGTCTTGTACACGCACAGAGTTTTGGAAATTCTGCATTTTGCTCACTCTTTTGTCCCCTCTTTTGTGGCCACTCTTTGCTCTTGCAGTGGGGTATGTTGTAACCAGTTCCTGCCTTTGTAGTTTCCCTACAATGAGGGACTGTGACCTGGAATTGTGAGACAATAAACCCCATTTTCTCCTTATAAATTACTCGTGTTAGGCATTATTTAAAAAAGGTAATGGTAATGTATAATGAAACCAGCTATTCCAGGACTGGATAGGGGCTCCAATGCTTATCATAGGCCCACCTTGGTGAGACTCTGAGGGCAGAGCACTTTCAAGCAAGAACCAGAACTTGGGGCTTATTCTTCCAGACACTTTGGTTCTTGGTGGAGCATACTTTGGCTGCCCCACCTGTGGCTCAAGTCAACTTAGCTATGGCTTGGGCCACTGCTCTGGGTTCTGTGGTGCTGTAATAGCTAATCTTGCTGGTCAACTTGGATCTACAATTAATTAGCAGGCAATCCTGTGGGCATGTCTTGTGTTAATCAAGGGGAAAAAGACCCATCCTAAATGTGGCTGGCATCATGGGCTGGTGTGATGAATGCAAAAGAGAAAGTAAACTGAGCACCAGAATTCTCCTCTCTCTGCTTTGCGACTGTGGGTGAAAGGTGACCAGATGGCTCATGTCTGTACTGTCAAACCTTCCACTTCACACTTTCATATTAGACTTTCCCTTCCTCAGGTTGATTTTATCAGGTAGTATGTTAACAACCATGGAAAAATAATGAAATATAAATGCAGTTAGTTTTCATAGTACCCATATGCTGTTAATTTTGTAGGGATGCAGAGTTCAAGATCTAAGGAGCCATGGGTACCTACTCCCAGACTTAGAAGAATCGAAGCTGAGGCATAGATCGTCCATGATGGTGGGATTCTTATAGTCAGCCCCCACTATAGAAATATCCAGAAGAACTGTGTCTGGAGCAACAACAGATATGAGGGATATGCCTAGTAGAATTGCGGGAATGGAGCAACCTTCGAAATCTCCAAACTGTTGAGTTCCAAAATGAAGCCCCAGACTGAAAAAGCTTCCAGCATGCAGCTGAGTGCATGGGAGCAAAATCATGCACTCTTGCAAAGCAGGAGGAACAGGGCTGTCCATACCAGTAAGTCTGGAAGACAGGCCTAGGTTGAGTAGTAGTCTTAAGTTTTAATATTGAATGTTGCCATGTTGATTTTTAAACTTACTTGACATTTCTTTGTCCTGTTCTTTTCTTTTTTCTTCCTTTTGAAACCAACAGGTCAGTAGTGGTTATTCCATCACAGTATTTTCAAAGTCGACCTTGTGTCATTTTGTCAGCGTGACAGAATGCCTGAGAAAGGGGCTGGAGAGGTGGCTCAGGGGTTAAGCCTCTGCCTTGCAGGCGGAGGGTCCTGAGTTCGGATCCCAGATCCCACGTATTAGACGCCGGGTGGAAGCGGGGGCAGCCTGCGCTTCTGGTCCTGGTAGGGCGGAGCCTGTGAATCCCGGGGCAGAGTAAACAAGGAGGAGATGGAGGCGGTCCATGGTTCTACACACACACACACGCGCACACAACACACATACATACGCACAATTGAATAAATAAAAATAATAAAAAAACTTATTAAAAAAAAAAAAGAATGCCTGAGAAAATCAATTTGAAGGAGGAAGGACTTATTTGGGCTCACAGTTTCAGAGGATTTAATGATCCATGATTGGTCAACTTTATTACAGTGGCCCTGTGCTGAGGCAGTACATACTGGCAGTTGAACCACGTGACAGAAGAGGCTGTTTACCTCAAAGTGATCAGGAAGTAAAGGGCAACAGAGGAAGAACCTGGAATAAGATAGGTCTATCAAGGGCACACCCATTTTTTTTTCCCAATCAGACTCTGCCTTTCACGTTTCTACCAATCCCCTGAAGTCCTTCATTTATGAGCCCATTATTAGGTTAGTCCATGATCAGGTCAGTGTTCTCCTGATCCATTGCTTTGAGGAACAAGGTTTCAGAACAGCTGCATTTGTGGAGCCACTTTTCATCTCTACCATAAAGAAGTATCTAGCTTGTTTGATTGAAGTGAACCTTGAGGCTTCATCATGTTCTGTCCAACAAGACTTTGGACTGAAAGCTAACCCAGGACAGTTAACATTTGGGTGCTTAGAAAGAGAATGATTTTTTTTAAGTGTGAGAAGAGCATACTTCTAGGGGGGTGGCAAGGGCATAAGGTTTTGGCTTGGGTGTTATGCCCTCCAATGTTTAGGTTTTGACAATGAGGTAGTTTCAGGAGATGGGGCTGTTAGTGGTGATTACATCTAGTGAACAGGACATACCCGTAGGAAGCGCTTGGTTGAGGAAGATGGTATTTGTTTTATGATGTAGGGACACAAGATTGCCCACCCATGTTCTTCAACCTTCTTCTCTGTGATTCCATAGCCGGAAAGCGCTCATCAGATGCAAATGTTATCGTCTTGGACTTCCCAGGCTCCAGAATGGTGAGAAATACATTTTTTTTTTCCAGTTGAAATGTCATTGTTAACAGTTTTGGGCTTCTTCCCTTGAGCAGTGTAGGCTCCTCAAAAATATATTACAATCTCTGGTGTAGAGAATATTAGTTCATGCACCAGCATTTGGGGGATCAATCTGGAGAAATGGCAGGAAGGCTTCACATTCAGCCAGTAAACCTGTTCCTTTCCTTCTTTTGTGCAAACTACAATGTGTGTGGAGTTTTTTTTTTTTTTTTTGACTAAAGACACTGTTGCATCTGCTTCTGAGTTACTGACTTGAGGCTAGCCACATTTATAAGTCTCAGATGACCTCTACACATGGGTAGCCATTCAGTAGGGTTTTAGACACAGGAAGAATTATTCCATGTGGTGATAATTATTTAAATTTAAATAGTGAAGTCCTTTTTCATATCATGGTCATGAATTTTAAAAAAATGTCCCCACTATTGTCTCTGATTGTTAAGTTCTGATGCTTAATTCAAACTCTGGTAAATAAACAACTGAATTGGCAAACAATTTGCACATCTTGAAAATATCACATTACCAACTGAAGCACCTTTTGATTAGAGACTAACACATCTCTTGTTGCTACAATTTTATACATGTAAAAAAAAAAATAAGGAGGCAAGTGTCATCTGTTTCTGAATTTGACCACCTGCTAACATGCTATTTTGTGTAAGTGACTTATGATTGGTTTCAAATGCCTGAACACCAGTAGCACAAGAATTTTTTTCTCTCTCTCTATTGTACAGAGCTCTTGATGTTATATGAAGTATCTGATGGGAAAGTACATCCATGGTGCTTTTATAATAATTATGATTATTATCATCTACCCTCATCATCTGAGATCTTCCATTTTCTTCCCATATGAAAAGAAACATTTTAAGTCACATGGCTTTTTAAAAGAGTAGAAATTGAAAAATAAGTCAAAACTTCCATCTGAACTGACCTTTGACTTAGACACAGTTACACATTTTTAAAAGAACTGTCAATCTCAATGCAATACAATTTCTTTAGAATTCTTTAGAGTTTTTTTTCCCCTGAAAGCCATTTTGATAAAAATGTGAAATAATGAATAGGTCCTATGAAAAGATGAAGGGTAGTATCTTTTTATTTTTCTTTTGACTTGGTCTTGAGGTTGTTCTCCTAAGAATGACTTTAAGTACTAAAGGTGCTCTGATGGACTTGAAAGGCCTTCGGCACGTAGTGTGTCCTTTAGAGGATACTTTTCTGACAGGTAGACAGTCTAATGGATAAGTTGTAAACCTATGATTAGCTGTCCTTCACAGGAAACATGCATCCACTGACAAATACCCTTGTACTCTTGTCTGAACTATGTCGAGTTAGTCTTATCTAGACAATCTCTTCCTGGAAATTTTATCCAGGAGAGAAGTTAGATTTAAATGTGTCAGGCAGGAGAGGGGAGGCATCATACAGTGCACAGGGAAGTAGGGGTAACAGAATCAGTGTATTACCTACAGAACCACAAAAGAGAGGACTACTAAAACTAAAAAGGGATAGGTTATATTCAATCAAAAGGCAGAGAGCTGAGAGAGATAGAACTATGTGCTAAGTCCTTTGTGAGATCTCTGGTATACCCCAGCATGGAGGTCAAACTCATGGGTCTATGGTACAGTTAAGGAGTGACCACTGTGGCATAGTTTCACAATCTACGTGAAGGATTGAGGGTCAGCATAGTAAGTCTATAAGGTTGTTCTCTATGTCTCTTAGAAAACAAACATAAAGAATAAAGATCTACGTCCACCACATGGAAGAACTTTGTCTAGCAATGTTCTACTTCCTAAAATTTTTGTAGCTCCCCAGAGAGCACCACTAGCTGGAGACCAAATGTTCAGACTCATAAACCTGTTGTGGAAATTTTGCATCTGCTGTTCATAATGTTCTAGTATTATTTAGCAGATGGTTTCAGATACATACATAAACATAACATGAAAGTGATAGGGGCTGATAAGAACAGGAGAGAAGAAAGAGTAACAGCTAACCAGGTGGGACATGAACACGTCCACTATGTTTGGCCCTTTTGACAGCCTGCCACTTCTGTTGGAGGAGCTCCACTTTACAGAAAACTTTCCCACACAATATCTAGACCAGCCTTGGCAGCTCTCTGAAGAAGGTATTGCAAGCCTTACTGTACAAATGAGAAAATGATGGTTCTAATAGATCCAGTGACTCATCAATTGCCAGATACTAGAAAACACTTAGGTTCCTTGCTTAATTAATACTTGTGCGTGACTTCAGCACATCTATACTTAAATTTTTCCATTTGATGTTTGAATCCTCTGGAGTAATTATTGTCCAGCTTTCCCCCTGACTCTCTCTTCATTATTTATGTACAGAAAAGCATCAAAATGATGCTAACAACCCCTTTTATTCCACTTACATAAAGTATGAACTACAGATCTAACCTAATAATGCAATCGTGCCACGCAGCTTTGGCTCTTTGGTTTTATTAAGAATTCAGTATAAAGGAAAGTCACAAAAATTTTACTTTGATCTAATTCTTGAAAACATTAATTCAGTTAAACAAAACAAGACAAAATGTCCTCAATTTGTATGTTTCAACCAAGTCCATAGGATTTGGGGCCACACACATTTAAATACAGTGTTGGTTGGGAGGAGAAGTCTGGGTAATTTTGTTTATGCTTAGCCTAGGATTTAGGCGACTATCCTGAAAGCCCAAAATTTTAGACCTCAGCTTGGATATGGTCTGTTTAGAGGTGGAGTGACACCCTAAAATCACAAAAAGACTTTAGATTGGACTAGGTCTGACTTATATTATATACAAAGAGGCAGGTAGGATCAGCTAAACTGCTAAATGCACAGCAGCTGTGTAATTTAGGGAGCAAGAACCATAGATCCAGTTTGTCTTAGACAGGCACCAAAGGACTGGCTTAAAAGGAAAATTCTCAGTACACTGGGGGATTGCTAAAGAAATTGTCTCCATCCATACCCATTAGCATGGAAAGGCTAATCCATGATGCCCTAAGGAAGGTTTCTTTGCTCAGAAATGTGGCATTTAGTTTCTGTAACTGCATGGAAATTCCTTTTAAAGCCATGCATTTTATAAAATGTAGTAATCGCCCTGGGGTGTAAAGAAATACAAAAGATGGGGATAATTACAAAGCCAGTGGAAAAAAAGAGCAGGAGATGCACAGAGACCCCTTGTTTCCAGAGATCATCCAAAATAGGTCAGAAAACAACTTCTGCTTTGATGTTCAGTGTTTTTATTTTCAGGGAATTCTGCGTAATGAAATGTAACCTCAGCAAATGGAAACTAGATTCAATAAAGAGCCAGAAAACTCATTAGAGGAACAGTGCGGGATGAGTCATTTTCACAACATATTTGAATAGAATCTCAATTCTCATGGTTTCTGTACAGCTCTTCATATTTTTATATTTAGTTCTGTTTTTCTTTCTCTGAGCCATAAGCACTTCACTGATAGGCAAGCACCCTACCATTGAGCTATTCTGGCATCTTAGTTTTAGTTATCTTTTAGTTTGCTAAAATCTATTAAACCAGATGAAAGCATGTAGCAAATACATTACATGTTACACTTATATCCTTGAGAAAATTAAAGGCAGGCAGTGTATAACAGGGAACATGAAAAAGGTATTGGTTTGAAGTCATATAAACTTGGTTCCATTATTACCTCCTAGTTTTCTAGGTGTGTACTTCCAGCTTTAAATCTAAGGTTTCCCATCCCTAAATTGGGATTGATTGCATCCTTAAATTGGGGATGTTTCACACTATTGTCTTGAGACTGTGGAAAGCAAGATATGACACATTTGAGGTGAGCAAAGTCCACTGTTGATTGTCTCTTGAAGTAGTCATAGGATCCTTAGAGGATTCTGAGTGTGTGTGTGTGTGTGTGTGTGTATGTGTATGTGACAGGGAAATGTTTTTCGTTTTGAGAGTTGTATTCTTTGGATGAAGTTCATATAGCAGCCTTATGTGGTAAACTAAGGCTGAAACTTTCAACTTTTTCTCCTATATATAACCTTCAGCTTTCCTAAGCTGGACTTAGTAAGACTCAATGGTTTCCTACACTCACTCTCTTTCCTTCTGTTTAAGACTGCCTTGGATCTGTCTGTTCTGTGTGACCTGAATTAGCTCCTGGGAGGATCTGATAAAGAGGTGAAGATACATCTGAGTTCAGTTACCAGATGACAGTTACCATTAGGGGCCGAAGCATCTGTCTACAAGTGAGGTCCATTTTTCCATTAGAAGAAGTGTACTCATTTTTGTAAAAAGCTGTCATGGTTAAGCACAGATGTCAACTTGACAGTTGAGGGTTTGAACTCTAGGCACATTTGTAGAGAATTAGTGGTTGAGTTAAGCTCAGAGTGAACCTGCAGGAGATTGTCTAGTTGATGGAAAGGGCCCAGCCCATGGTGGGTGGGACTAGGCCCTGGAATAAATCATGGAGAGCTGATTGAGAGAATTGGCATCCTTGTGTACACTTGGCCAGACATGCTGGTCTGGAAAGTAAGGATCGCCCCTCTCTCAGCCATTACGTAGAGATGGTGTGGCCAGTCCCCCAGTCCTGGTATCAGTGCATGCTCTCCTGTCAAGCTGGACTGAGAATTGTAACCAGACTGTTGCAAGGAAATAAACCCCTTGTTCCTTTAAGCTGTTTGATGGTCATTTATCAGCACCATGAAGGCAAACTGCAACAAAAGCTTTTGCAAATTAAATTTGCTTAAAAAGAGCAAGTATTCAGGGGTTGGCAAAATGGCTTAGACAGTACAGGTGACTTGCACAAACATGATGACCTGAATTTGATCCCTTGAGCTCAAATGACGGAGAGAACTGACTTCTGAAAATGTTGTCCTCTAACCTTCATACATGTACTGTGGAATGTATGTGTATTCTTTCTCTCTAACAAATTAAATATTAAAGAAAAAAACAAATGCTTGTTAAGAACATGGCAAGATAACCAAGTTTTGGAAATGGAGAAGCTCGTGAGGTGTTGCTGCTTCTCTTAAAACAAACTGAATACACATGGATGTATTAAAAACCTACATATATGCATGTACATGCATATTCATGTAATACTTGAATATTATTTTCTGTGTATTGCCTAGAGCAAAAGATATACCCCTTTCTTAAAACAGAGCCTAGAAAAGAAATTTATCAGTTTCCTTTAAGTTTCACATCTGTGAAAAGGTGGTAAACACACCATAATTACTGTAATGAAATCTACAGACATATTGGAAAGCAAGCTCTGAATTCTTCTGTTTCTATTCAAATCAACTGCTCAACTGCAATAAACATTTACACTTTCTTTACCTGTATTAGAAAATTTTGCTGCTTATTTTCAATACTTACAAGGATGAATGACTTCACAGACCCTTTTATTCAATTTTTTTAAAACAAGATTTTAGATGTTTATCCACAGGGCATTGTGCAAGCTTCTATGTCAGCACCTCAAATGTTTCCTTTGAAAAAACTGATGTAACTTTGTCTGCTGCCTGAAGAACTTTGTGATTCTTCTAAACTATAGAAGATATAGGGAAGAAAGAAAAAAAGAGAAGTGTGTATATGAGATGTCAATGATTTTTTTCCTTTGTTTATCATGAGTTCTTAACTAGTACCTTCTGTGAAAAGAAGACATTGACAAGAAAAAAGGAATAGAAACTTTAAATATTTGCCTCTTGCTTTAAATATTTACCTCTTGTATACAAACAGAGAGAGTAGTGTATATCTATGATAGATCTCAATGACTTGTTTTGAAATTGAGGCTTGAACATCCGCATTTCTCTTAGGCAAAAATCATAGACACAGCAAGGTGCCTCTGGATAAGAGGAGATGGCCAGAAATTGTACCACAGAGTAAGGACAAGTCTGTACTACTGATTTAAAAAGATCTTTTCCCACTGATAGAGACTCTAACGATTTGGCTATATTCTCTCTTTGGAATGGAGAGAACTATTGTGACAAATTCAGATTTTCTTTGTGGTTTGGTCTTCAATGTCCTCCAATACCCTATGTGGATATTGATAGTATCTATAGCTTGATATATATGTATACATATATATATATATGTATGTATATATATACATACACACCATAGCTTGATGGTACTATTGGAAGATGGTAGAACCCCAAGGAATGAGGAATGGCTACTAGAGAGAGCTTAGGTTGCTGGGGATGTGTCCTGGAAGGGATATTAGGATCTTGGCAACTTCCTTGTTCTGGGCTTCCCTTGGCATATGGAAATGAATAAGTCTCTTTCTCTAGAAGCACTTCATATTCTGTATTACTATAGGCCCAAAGGCACAGGGGCAAACAGGTATAGACTGAAACCTCTGAAATTGTAAACAAACTCTGAAACAAAATGAAATTTTTCTTTTTTAAATCATCTTTCTAGGTATTTTGTTATTTTGACAAAATGATAGCTTATATGGCCTCTCCCAGAAAGCATGTCAATTGAAATAAAACAAATTTAAGACATAAAAGATAGGATTATTAACTATCTTGATTTTTATTGTCATAGATAAATTGAGTTATAATCGTATCATACTGTATACAGTTGTATAATGAGCACAATGCATCATTTTTCAAAACAACTTAATATGCATCCAAAAGGCAAATTTAGTGTGATAAATTCTGGTCTCTTTCAATGGTAGTACCTTGGGTATCATGTCTGAATCCTCTCAGAAAGAGGAGAGATAAAGGGAAGAGAGAAGGAAGGGAAGAAATAAAAAATGAAAAGAGGAAAGTAAAGAAGTGAAAAGGAAGGGAGAGATCAAAGGAAGGAAATGATATATGTTTCCATGTAGCCTTACTGACTTATTTTCATTAACTCATCTGTATCTGTGCTCGAGGCCAGCATTGTACACAGACTGGAACATGGACTGAGGCTGCCTCAACGTCTTCCCTTTTCAGAAGGGTGCTCTGCACCCCTGTAGGTGACAGCTCTTCTGCCCTTTCCAAGAATTGGGATGAGTTCACACATCAGATTATCTTTCCCTTGGGCCACTTTTATTCTGAAATTTTTATACTTCCCTATCCAAACACATCTTCTTTTTAAATATCTGATTTTCATTGTATTGGGGATCAGAAATTCCTCAACCTGAAGGCAGCTACTGATAAGTGAAATAGCTCCTTTCCAAAATTTCACTTTTATATATTTTTGTTAGCAGGACAAAACCTTAAACTGAATTAGCAATGCTTAATCCCAGATTTCAAGAGTTTGACTAATAAAAATCCCCTAGATCATAATTAGGTCGTGTGCATTCAACACTGAAATATGTGCCATTCATGTTCTATTTTATAACTCTGAGAATTAAGTGGTTACCCAAGATAACATGGTCATTTTTACTGACTTTGTCTGGGTTCAACTATACATTTACTTGGTTGAAAACAAAGGCTTAGGACCCAGATACAGCAGTCTATACTCTTTATGCCATAACTCTTCTGTAGGATACTTGCCAATTTCTCAATAGGATTCCAGGATTCAAGATCCTTGGCTTCTGTTTTGGTTCAGGCTCCAATAGATGCAAACCTCTACCTAGGTAGTTGTCACAGCTTGCTTGTGGACAAGATTGATTGATGCTGGTTTGTTCCATGTTATCTCATTGATCTCGCTAGGTATCTGTTCTGCACTGTGGATGAATCCTGAACATACGGACTAACTGTTCTTCATGCACGGAAGTGACTATCATTTAAGTGTGATATTAGGGAGTTTGGTTCTCTGCTTAACGTTTCATGGGCTTTGTAAAGTTCTTTACTTTATTATTTTTACCTTCTTTACTCTTTACTTGAGTAGTATGTGATTGTTGGATAAGGGTAAACTTTACAGGTTCACTGCCAATTTCTTTATTCAGAGAAGGGACTTTAAGACTGATGTTCTTTGTTTTGATGTTGGAAGAGTCTCATGATGAGCACATTGTATTACATCCTCCATATGAATATCAAGCCTGGGCTTGCTTGAAGGAGGGGAGGCCATGAAAGAACTTGTTTTCCTCTTCCTCTGCGCACAAATTTATTTATAAATAAGGCTCGTACATGAAATACACAGACTCAGTAGGGAAGTGCCAAGTCCTCCAGTATAATAGTGATTCATAAACATTGTCCTGGAATCCATATGTTCTCACAAAAGTTGTAACAGTTGGACACAAGATGAGCTTATGAGAAAAATGTAAACACACATTAATAACTTCAAAGAGCTGGAACTTAGGGTAACACCCTCAAAATCACTTTTCCCTTATTTCCACAGACTTAATGACACTCATAAGAAGATATGAGTGTTGGCAGAGACTTTATTCATATGTTATCATGTCATAAGTCCTTCTGAGCTTAGAACCTGTGCCATAATAGACACTGAAAAAATGCTTATTAATGCTGAGGGTAAAACCTACTGGCCTTGAAGAGTTGATAAATTTTAAAAATCTTCACATTTTGGTCTCCATTTCCTGTTTCAATAATCTCACTCCATACCATATCATCACACTAGTGGGCAGGTTTACAGTGATCTTTACTGGAGAAGAGATGCTCAACTACACCGACTTGCACATTTTAATAAAGCCAAATGTGCAGCTATAGAACTGGTTTCCCAGCATCCTCCCACTTGTGTTTCTTTTCACTAGCATCTTCACTAGCTTTTAATATGTATATTGCTGTTTTTATACATACAAAGCCTTGGAAAGCAGTTAAATTTCTGCCCAAATGGTGAAGTTCAAGCATTGTTTAATGCACCTGAGATATTATTGCCAGCAATAATAAGTAGATCCCAATCAGAAGATGAAAGACTGTGCATTCAGTTGAGGGAAATTGTTCAAGGAAGGGGAGGGCAGTGAATAGTCTCTTTTCATAGTCTGGGATGCTTTTTGATCTCTGTTTCTTTTGAACAGCTGCATATGTTTTGATGCTTGGAAAAAACAAAGCCAAAAGCCCTGTTGAAACTATGATAATTGTATGATATTGCTCAGATAACTGTTATCAGATATTATGCAGATGTAGGATACTCAGTAAAGCTGACTATGGCATTTGAATATGAGGACATTTTTTAAATGAGATAATTAAAATGATGTAATAATAATTATTTGGATATGGGAGTTTTGAGGTCATTATTTGAATATGTTTTCATTATCTCTAAGTAACACAAAAAATATTTTTAACCAAGGGTGTGTGTGCTTAATCTCCACATTGCACATGGTAGGTGAGTACTTTATGAGTGTTCTTATGTGATGGGCATTTTTTTACCCAGTGCCTTTTCTGTAATAAGCACTCAATAAATGTTTCCAGAACCTAAATTCAGAACCTAAAAGGCATTTTGGCATTTGTTTTTTGTTAGTGTATATGTATGAATGTATATGCATGTGCCTGAGTGTGTTGTGGGGGGACTATACATGAGCACATCACAGTGCATGTGGAAGTTAGAGGATAACTCATGAGAATCAGGTCTTTCCTGTGGACTCAGGAGATCAAATTCAGATCACTCTGTCATCAAGCTTGGCAGCAAACATCTTTACATGCTGAGTCATCTCCTCAGCTAGAAAAGCTGATCAATTGGACCCTTTGTGGTTAAAAGGGAAGATGAATATCTACATTTATTTATATTATATATTATGTTTATATAAGAAGATAAAATAAAAAAGAGTAGGTATTTTCTTGTGTATTCTCTTTATAGTGTGTGCATG
Organism: Typhlomys cinereus; assembly: GCA_023101885.1. Taxonomy (NCBI): domain Eukaryota; kingdom Metazoa; phylum Chordata; class Mammalia; order Rodentia; family Platacanthomyidae; genus Typhlomys; species Typhlomys cinereus. The sequence goes on along the minus strand of JALPQD010000157.1, from coordinate 3,934,485 downwards.
CGTACATGCATGTGTGTGCGCGCACAAAGGGCACTGTTTGTGCTTATGAAGACCCAAGAATGACTTCAGGAATCATTCTGGATTGCTTCTACCTCCTTTTGTTTCACTCTGGGATATCCCAGGATCCACCTTCCGTAGATGGAAGTGCAGCCCTCTGCCATTTTGTTGTAGTTGTTGTGTGTGTTTGGGGGGGGGGTCTGTATGTATCAAAGGGCACTGCGTTTGACTACGGAGGCCCAAAGGTGACCTTGAAATCCATGGATTGCTCTACCTCCTTTTTGCTTTGTTCTGGGGTTTCTCAGACTCTACCTTCCAAAGACAGAAGTGTTGCCGAATCCCTGCAGGGCCAGCTGGGGGAAGAGGGGAAACAGCAGGGGCCTCGTGCATTCTATGCCAGCCAGCGACGGGGTCACCACCCAGACCCTGGGAGTTAGGTGAGAAGCAGCAGGCAGAGGCTTCAGACTTAGACTTATTCAGAAAGTGTTTGGGCTTATTTATATAGGGTCAGGGGTCCAATCAGGTGTGGCCACCTCTCTCCTCAGGGGGAGGGGGAGAGGAGCCACTAATCATTTAGCTGTTTACTAGGTGTCCAGGTTAGATGGCTGCTTCCCATTGGTTGTTCATCCCTCCTTCCCATTAGGTTGCTCATCGCTCCTTCCCATTGGTTGCCAATCCCTTTGCCTGTATGGTTCCTCTGTTGGGACATGTCTGGGGCATGTCTGAACTTGTTCAGGCTTGTCCATAGCCAGACCTCCTGGATTCGGGAGCCTGGGCTAGGGCCTCCCTAAATTGATAGTGCCACACAGAAGTACAGGCCACTTCTGGTGGTTTTATGTGGGATCTGGGAACTGAACTGTTTGTGAGGCAGAGTCTTACTTAGCCCATGAGTCATCTCTCCAACCCTGCTAATTATTTTTCACAGTGTCTATGTCAAGTAATATGTTAGTTATTTTATTCTTTGACAGTTTCTACATGAATACAATGATTTTATGTAATTTTCACCCCTATTACCTTACCTACCCTCCCTCTTTCTCCATTGGAAAATTTCTTTTTCCCAGCCAGGATCCTTGCTCGTTTAATGTCTTTTTGCATGTGCGTCTCACTGCAGTTCACCTGGATTGCCTGTACTGACGTGCCTTCTCGAGAACTTGTTGGAGCATGGAGGATCTATCAGTGGGTAAGCCACTGAGGAAAGTACCTTCCCTTTCCTTCACCCAGCATTAACTTTTATTAGTGTCTCTTGTAGGTGTGGTGCTTCTTGAGTTCTTTCCCCTTCCACAGTGAAATGTTGATATGGCAAATCGTGTGCAAGTCTTGTGGAAGTAGACATAGCTGTAGTGATTTCACGGTTGCAACAGTCCTGCCATGCTCATACTTCTTTCCATGCTGTGACTCTTTCTCTTATGTATTCTTAATTGCTTTATACAAAAATTAACATATTTTGGGAATGGCATATTCTGCTGTCTTAATTTCTAAGTTTGACTTCCCTGTACCAAAGTCGACAGGTGAAATTTCCTGGACAAAGTTTATTATACTGCAGAACAGAGGTATAAGTTATTTGCAGACAAAGACAGAAACCTCACTGTAGCATGTTAGATGTACTGCACTATTCTAGGCCACGGGGAGCAAGCAGTAAGGTAGTTGAAAGGAATGATCTTCCATTAAAGAAGTTTGTGACCAATTTGCATCAACTTGTTTTTGTTTCCATGTAGAGTTTGAAATATCCCACTAATATACTAAAATTAAAAGCATCAGCCCATTATTTTTTCCTAACTAGATACTCTTTTTTGTGTTCCTTACCTCAGTGAATAGTTTCCAAACTTCCAAGTTGCAAAATTTGAAGTTGTCCTAGGCTCTACCCTTTTGTTCATCTCTTGCATCTAACTGGTTTTCATCTGAAATTCAGTGCATTACTCCCTTTAGTCTAGGCTGGACCTTTGTCCACCTAAATCCTATATTTTGCACCATCACATTTTGCCTGAGTTTGGTACTCTTGGCCTTTTGTCCTCTTGGTTCATCTATAATGGGTTATAAAGGAACATTCTCAAAATCAAGAGTACTTCCATTGCCTAGAATCTTAATAAAGTTACTAAAAAGTTTTTATGGAGGTCTCCATATTCTTTGAAAAGGCAATTGTAGTTGAGATGTGTTATAAAGACTTCATCACAATTATTGGGCATTCATTCCTCTTCTTGCTACATGATCACCAAATGGAGCAGGCCATATACTCTGCCTTAGCTGGAATGCCAGTTTATGCCAGTGTCCCTAAGCAATTATTTATAATGGTCTCCATTCCTCTGAAATGCTCAGATGATAGATTATGTGGCCACCCTCCATAAGTGTCATATACTTGCAAAAAGGTTTATTAAGACTCATCTGGTAAGAATGGCCTTCTAATCAGTCACTTAGAGTCATGTAGAATCATTCTGTAAGTGGCAACAAAATGTATAAATACATGCTCCTCTTTCAACACACATAAGTATTCCTGTAGAAAAAATTGTACAGATACAGGAGTTTTCTCCCAAAATGAGAAATATAAAGACTGTTGGTCAGAGAAGAATGTCATGTTAAGTGATTATGAAAAATGTATTTGGTTCTCAGAGCTATATGGATTTGGAAAATATAAATGATTTTGGTTCTGTAGTTACTTGCATGAGCCTGAAAGAACTCTGTTTAATCTAATCTTTGAATTTCTCACTTGAAAAGTAGGAATAATAATTGTAGCTTTAAGAGGAGTTGTTGTGAGGATAAAATGAGATAATCACATAGCTGGGTTTAACAAAGGGTCTGAAATAGAATGCTCAATACATGGCAGTTATTTTTATTAGCTTCATTCTCTTTTTCAATTGATACAAACGTAGGAATCTCAAATTATCTCAAGATATGCAGACCAGTTAAGAGAATGTGGTAGTTGCAGGATCAAATCTAATTTTTTTTCATCTTTGTAGCATAACTTCTTTTCCTTTGAGACTGCTTATGTCTCTCCTCTGTGTTGTAAAGGGAACAAATGCTTATTTATCATTGTATCTCAAGGACCTCATACTCTTTCTGATGCATAATAAGCACCTTGATAAGTAGCAATTGATTGAGCAAATGAAAGTCTAGAGATATTTATATAGTATTACATTCAAAGATATTCTGAACAAAGGAATATCAAGAGAGTTGAAAATACAACCAAGTTTCTTCATGATGCCAGGAAACCAAGGACATTTTCCTTTTATTTTGGTCATGCTAAAGCCTTTCATCCCCCAGCACTTCTGCTGTATTCTTCAGCAGGGCATTGTGGCACTGCAGGACTCTGGCAGGTCAAATCCAGTGGGTACACTGGAAGAGATAAGCTCGATGATCACTTCTCAAATGCTATCCTTTTTTAAAAATAAAGCTAATTTTCTCTAATTTCTGAACAAATAATATATCAGTTACTGATTCCAAAGCTGTAGATAGCAGACAAGAGGTACTTGTAGAAGAGCGGGCTTGTTTTGGCTCATGACAGCAGGATACAGTTCATCGAGGTAGAGAAGCGGTAGCAGCAGATGTTGGAGGCAGCTGGATACACTGCATCTGGAAGTACACCAAACTCCAGAGTCACAAAGGAGAGAGTGATCCATATTTGTGTTTAGTTCACTTTCTGCTTTTTTAACTCAGTCTGGAATTTCATTCAACACGAGATGGTGTGTCCCACAGTCAAGGTGGGTTTTTCTACTTCAGTTAACCCAATCTTAGATAATCCTTCACAGGCAAGTCCATAGGCTGGATTCTCAGGTGATTCCAGATCCTGGCAAGTTGAAAATCAATATCAACTGACACAAATAGTCGCTCTCAAATATTCCACCTACTAAGCATTGAAAAGGTTTATTAAATAAATTAGAGTTTTTGTGTTTGTGTAGCTCTTTCTTCCAAAGTGAAGCATCCCCTTCTGTTGAGAGATGGGAATCTCATAAGACTCAGAAAATTGCCCAGAATAAGGAAACCAAGAAAGGTGCAGTATTTATGAGACCCCTTTCTGAGGTTATTCAGTAGAGTTGCCTGCAAGTTGTATAAGGAGTTTCTGGGACTGTGGCCCTATATTGTAGGGTGGGCTTCCCAGTGATACAATTGCCTCTGAGACACCCATGTTTCTGTTAGCAACCCTAATAAACTCATTGGTTCACCAAGTAAGGTTTGAGAGGAATTATGCCTTTATTCTGTCTAGAGGTCTCTCTCCTGGGGTGAATAGATGTTTGTTCCTATCTCCTGAGAAAAAGTACATGACATATAGGAAAATAAATTGCATTCTCATTTGACAGTATTCCCTTTCTATAACTTAAAACTGTCACAATAACCCTGAAAGCATTGTTCAAAAGTCTTGAGCATAATAGCAGAACTTGAAACAATGTGAGCTCTTTTGCAACAAAAGAAATTACCCTAAATACTATTTTGATTGTGAAATATATGGATTTTAAAATACATTTTTCTAAAAGGGTTCAAAACTCCCAACAATTTATCCATAACTGTGAACATCAAGAATTCAAAACTTATTTTTTCCTTATCTTCTGGTTGTGGGACCCAACCTGATCTGAACACATTTATGGAGAAACATAAAGGGAATTTCAGGTTCTTTCCATCTTCATTTATCTCAATAATGTAAAGGTGGTAGTCAGCTTTCTGGTAGTGGGATAAAATACTTGAAATTTCCACTTTAAAAGGAGGAAATGCCTGTTGATGAGTCACAGGATTTTTGAAACTTTAATTCCTTGGTTTTGAGTTTTTTTTTTTTTTTTTTTTTTTTTTTTGCTTTTGACTTGTGGCAGGCTTACCACTGAAAGAACAAAACGATTCAGAATATTACATATCTATCTAGTCTATAGAATCTTCTAAAGTAATGCCACAATCTATATACATAATCTTGTAAGAAAGTTTGTGTTCAAATCAAACATGAAAAAGTCTCTCCACTGTGTCTTTGTTAACCCACTGCCAACAACTACTTCTCAAAATAGGAAGTAGTATTCTAGTTATCACTAAAAGAAAAAAATCTCAGAAGTATTGACCTGTAATATGTTCCCTAAAACTTAAGCTACAGTGCTTGGATTTGAATGCATATCTGCATGGCTCCAATGGTCAAAAATAACTGATAAAATCAAAACTCAAAGTAATTCTCACTGAAGCTTCATAAACAGGAATCCATTTGCCAAGAATACAGTTCTCTAAGCTTGATGTCACAAGTACACTTCTTGTGCTGTGAGACAATACTCAGACCCAGAGAGAAAGAGAGAAAAATGACTTTTATTTGGCTTATAATTCTGGAATCACATAGCAGAAAGCATAGCCGAAGGCAGAAGCAAGAGGCTGGTTCATGCCACAGTAGCCCTAGGAGGCAGAGAACAACAGCAATCTGAGAGGAAGAAGGGCTGAGTTACTAAACCTAAAGACCCATCCCTTGTGATATAACTTCCTTCCATACTCCATGCATCTCTCTCTTAGCCTGAATGTTTCTGTGGCATACGACTTCCTTGGCAGACATGTCACTGTGGCACTGGGCTCTTTAACATCTTCGCATCTCAATGTTAATACAGGTTTCATGTCCACATAACAATATCCTTTCATGGTCCTCTCACAGAGACTCAGACCATGACACATACTGCTTGGCCTCAGTTGCTCTCTGAAACCTCAGAAGAGGAATCCAAACCTTCCTCAGTCTTGCATCTGTAATGCCTACAAAATCATTACTACGTAGACGACATCATCAAGTTATAACCTCTAGTTGGAGACTGACTTGCTTATTTCAAAGCTGGTTCAGTTACTTTTTGTGCTGATGTCTGTGGTCATCTGCTTTAGAGGATCCAAAATTTCCTTTGGGGTGCTAACTTTTGGCTCTATTCTTTCAAAAGAATTTGCATGCTTATACCCATCAGGATGGAGCCAAGGGTGGTGCAGAACAGCAAAACTGGAAGAAAGAAAAACCATAATTCAGAGCATCAGAGACCCTACATTAATCACGAGAAACAGGCCAGTCTAATCTCTCCCCATACCAAAGCTCAGGGAAATTTGTGGAAGAGGAGGCGGTAAGATAGTAAGAGCCTAAAGATGGGGAGGAGCAACGATATCCAAGATACTTCACACAAGTTAAGGCCAAAGTAATCATAATAGGACTTTGCATGACCTGCACAGTTACCAACATATCATTGACCCCCCAAAGGCTAGCATGGATCACAGGCACTAGGGTCCTTAGAGGCAAGGGATTAACAGCCACAATAATGTTCCTATGCTAAAGGGGAACACAAAAAAGAGCTCTAGGCAATGCTACTGAGTCCTTATA